>CM056380.1:114450694-114614124 GCA_029718625.1 Synaphobranchus kaupii
CATGGGGAATTTACTGGGGTACATAGAGGTGTGTGTTATACATAATGTTGACGTGTGGGAAATAGGTGACGTGCCATGAACTTCCGTTCAGATAATGTATTAAAAACATATCAGATGTTAAGGAAGTGAAAAATACCAATCCAATTTGCCGTGCCTTAAAATAAACCTTAAAATAAACCGCGAGCGAGGCTGGAACCCAATTTCCTTTTAAATCTGAATTATAAATCAAGACGGTTGTTTTTAACATATTTGGCTACACTTCAGCCTCCGCATTAATGCCAATGGCTTTCTCTGTAATTAAAATAATGCATTGCATAAATATTCCCGCTAATATGGTCGGAGCATTATTGAGGTTATAATTGGGCCTCCCAAATCCTCCTAATCAATCTCACATTTTTTATCCCGGCCTCCCCATGTCAGTCGTTATGCGAGTACTGTTGTAATTAACCTCTAACATCTTCAGAAAACCACCTGTAGCTGCGTTAAGGGAGCCATTCGGTGTTAATCACCATTGGGATTGGTGCATAGAGAAACTGCACGTCGAGAAGAAGCCGCTGCTACAAACGACAACCAGAAGACACATGTACATAAATGACTACACTGCAGGCCCTTCACATCATAATCCTGCATTAAAAAAATATGTGAAGAAAACCGTATGATAACGCCTTCCTTATTTAAGGGATTAAATACTCCAGTGTGTATTGTTTTGAAAGCGCAGGAGATAATTCCGCATATTTTGTTGCACTAGTAGACATGACATGATTAAACTGAGAGGTATCCCACCATAAGGATTTATTTACTGTCGTTGTGTGTCCTTATGCAAATCTGCCAGGGACTGTGGCAGTTGGGAGATTAACAGGTCTGTGCTGTGCGCCCCCCCCCCCCCCCCCCCCCCCCCTGTACATAGAGCACAAGAAGAAAGGGTCTGTCTGTGATTCATGGGTTGATTCCTGTCCAGACCCAGACTGCTTACATAAATTTAAACGGGTCAAATTACAACGTTTCCGTTTGATGATAGTTGTCTTTTTAATCTGTTTTTCTCTTCAGTTTTTTCGGTTTAATATTTTGAGGATGAAAAGGTGTTTCTCACATTTTATTGTAGCTTTCTGAAAGGCTTTCTGCAAATCCCTGTTACTTTTCTAACAAAACATGTTACTAACCAAAATGTGAGATCATATGGAAGAAGAGTATTGTTTTTTTTGTTTTTTTTATAATTACCATACTGTTTCTTGTGAAAATGGTCAGTAATCTGCAGAAATATCATGCTTTTCAAATTAAAATAACCTGATCTAGACATTCTGTTGGAACTGAACTTTTTTACTTTCCTTAAAGTTGTTAATATCCAGTCCTGTGTTATGTATGGAGTAATGGTGGTAGGGATTGGAAGAAAATAAATCTGTCGTAGGTGGACGTTCCACAGACAGAAAATGTACTGGTAGTAAACGCATAAATATTTTGTGTATCGGACTCGTATTTTATTTTTATTTTTAAATTAATAATTCAGCACGCCCTTTGAAAATAGTTTTGTTTTTGGTATTACGGAAGGGAATATGTGGTGTGTGCCCCTGGTTAAGCTAGTTTCCATGGACACTGTTGCAAGTACTGTTACACTTGCTTGGACCCATTTGTCTACCCGCTTTTCCCTCAATCACTCTTGTATAGTATGGGCTTCCCATTGCCATACATGAAGGCAGACAGCTCTTCACTTTGAAAATGAACTTTCAGTGATTTTCAGTTTATATTTTTTTCGAAGGCCTGCAATGCTTTTCTCATCTCCAATGGCTGTACAATATCAGTTGATAAACCCTCCCATTCTTACGACTGCGATTTTGCAATTAGGGTCATTGTCCTCCTCCCTGGATAACTGCCTCTTGGAACTTGTGGTAATGTCATAACTATAAGTGACTTCCATGCATTATTAAATCTTAAATCTTTGGCTCAGGTTCAATCTAATATCTTGGTGGCAATTATCACATTCAAAATGCCTGCTTGTACAGTTAGAAAATGTGCCTCTCCATATATGGTTTCTTATCATTATGAAATACTTTTTTAAAAGTATTTAGTGGCAGAGAACATTGCCAATACTAGCATAAATCCTAGTTTAAAAAAAATATTATTTCATCCAAAAGTGTTCTACAAAACCAACAACCAAAAATAACTGTCTTGCTACCCACTTAAAATATATGTTTACTTGTTTCAAATCATCCCTATTTTATAAGTAGCCATATAAGTATAAATATATTTTTTATTACTTTTGTTATGATTGAACTACTTCATGAGTGTTAAAAAAATTTTGATCGGTGGACGAAAAGATGTATACACACACACACACAAGTATGTACAGTGATGTGAAAAAGTATACTTATCTCTCACTTCTATGATTTTACATATTAGGACATAACTAACCCTCTTCTAGTCCTCACCCTGTAGATAAATCTAACCTCCTGTGATGTTGAACACAAAACAGATTTTACATTTTCATTGTTTATTCAACCAAAAATAAGCAGAAAAAGATAGTGTATTAAACCTTCTGTGGAAAAAGTCAGTGCCTCTGAAATCAGTAGCTTAGTAGTAGAAACCTTCTTTAGTAGCAATGACCTGACATAATCATTGTCTCTGAGTTTCAATCTAGTGCATCGCATCGGAGGGATTCTGGCCCAGTCCTGACCAAACTTGCCTCAGCTCATTGATGTCACTCATAAGGTCCTGTCACAACATCTCAATGGGGTTGAGGCCTGGACTATTTTTTTTTTTTTTTTTGGCAATTCCCTGATTATTATCTTTGTCAACCATTCAGCTGTAGATTTACTGGTGTGTTTAGGATCGTTGTCCCGTTGCGTGATCCACTTTCCTTCAAGCTTCAGCTGTCAGACAGATGGTAATACATTTTCCCCTGAGAATATGCTGATATACAGAGGAATTAATGTTGGACTCAGTGATTGTGAGCCTTCTGGGTCCTGTAAAACAGCCCCAAAATCGCCAACCCTCCACACCATGTTTGACGGCTAGCATGAGGTTGTGGGGATCGCCAAACATGGGCATTGTGGCCAAAAATAACTCCACTTTGGTCTCGTCTGTCCATAGGACAGTGTTCCAAATGTCTTTTGGTTAATTTAGGTGCTATTTTTGCAAAACCTAAGCCATGTTGCAATGTTCTTGTTGGAGAGCAGGGGTTTTCTCCTGGCTGTTAAAATGTTAGATTTATCTACTGTTAGGACTTGATGAGGACTCGATGAGTACAGTAAGTACAGTAACTTCTGTGTCTTTCAATCCCTGGACGGGCAGTATGGAGACAGCACGGAAATTTCCTTACTGTACTGCAAGTCACTGAGAGGGGAAAACAGCACAGCATTTCAGCCCAGGATGACAAATACCTGACAGGACTGAAGCATGAAAGAGAACGTACCTGTACTTCAGAGGTTTGTGTTGCACTCAAAATGTGGTTCCAGGTCAAAGGATTCCATGACCCACTTAATGAGGAAAAATTATTTTCTAGTCCTTTTGGTTCATTCCTGTTTCTATTCGTTCTATTCCTGTGACGCACCCCCTGTGATCAAATTATGGCATTAAGATTAACATACCGGTAAGTCAAAACAACTCAACATGGTGCATTTTACAAGGGCAGTGCCTGTCACAAGTGCAGGGTTTCATCTGTCTGATGTGCCTTAATGGATAGTCTATTATACTGCAAGTTTTTTGTGTTGTCTCGCGATCCATCTCAACCCCTCCCATGACCCATCGGTGAGTCCTGCCGCAGACCTTTAGGAAAGACTGCTCTGCACTGTGCTGTACCATTGCCTATGTCATCTGCACCAAACAAATGCAAGTCTGACATTTCCACTGCAGTTGTGCTACTCTACAGTCAGATAAAATTGTATTTAAAACCCACTTAGCCAGGCTTATTTTGCCTGCAAGGGTATTCTAAGAAATATATTACATTAAAATCTCACCCATCCATATTTCAATCGCAAACCGCGGGCCTCTCTTCCCCGTCGACAACCTGCAGCTGGTTCAACTTCCATGGCAACCACCAAGCTCTCAGGTGCAGAACATTTGCCGTGTACATGACTGCCATGTGTGTTACATGCACCCTGTGAAGTGAGGTAGAG
The DNA here is from genome assembly GCA_029718625.1 of Synaphobranchus kaupii. Taxonomy (NCBI): domain Eukaryota; kingdom Metazoa; phylum Chordata; class Actinopteri; order Anguilliformes; family Synaphobranchidae; genus Synaphobranchus; species Synaphobranchus kaupii. The sequence goes on from CM056380.1 coordinate 114,454,804, forward strand.
CAGGCAAAGATGGTACTGATGTAAATTGAAGTCACTTTGATGCAGACCTGTGTCCACCCTGAGGTCAACAAAAAGCTTGATTTTGAAGTCTTTGAAGATCCCTTGACCACTTTTTTCTGCATGAATGATGATTTCAGTTCATGATTTGGACAAATAAAGGCGTCTTTGTAGCTATTTTTGTGGAAGGCACTGTATGTATATATATTATAATATAATATATATATATATATATATATATATATATATATACAGTGCCCTCCACAATTATTGGCACCCCTGGTAAAGATGAGTAAAAAAGGTTATAAAAAAAAAAAAAGATTAGAAAAATCCAACCTTTTAATTGAAATAAATTTATTCTGAGAAAAATAAAATCCCTCATCAAGAAATAATTATTTTTAACAAAACCACATGTGCCACAATTATTGGCACCCCTGCATTTAATACTTTGTACAACCTCCCTTTGCCAATAAAACAGCACAACAGAGTCTTCTCCCATATCTAATAAGGTTGGAGAATGCAGAGCAAGGAATCTGAGACCATTCCTCTTTACAGAATCTCTGCACATCATCCAGAGTCATAGGTCCTCTCTTGTGCACTCTCCTCTTCAGCTCAGTCCAGAGGTTTTCAATGGGTTTAGGTCAGGGGGACTGAGATGGCCATGGCAGAAGCTTGATTTTGTGTTCATTTTCGTGTTGATTTGGACGTATGTTTTGGATCATTGTCCTGCTGGGAACGACGACCCAGTTTTAGTTTTCTTAGCAGAGGCAGCCAGATTCAGATTTGAAATTTCCTGGTATTTCATGGAATTCATGATGCCATGTACCCTAAATTCCCAGGTCCTTTGGAGGAAAAACAGCCCCACAACATCACAGAACCTCCACCATACTTGAGTGTTTGTTGCCGAAAAGCTCAATTTTAGTTTCATCTGACCATAGAACACGGTTCCTGTCAAAGTTCCAGTAGCGTTTAGCAAACTCCAGGTGCTTATGTTTGTGGTGAAATGACAAGAAAGGCTTTTTTTCTGGCATGCCTTCCAAATAATTTGTTGGCATGGAGGTGACGTCTAATGGTAGTTTTGGAGACTTGATGCTACTTTCCTCTGTAATTCTCCAACAGTGATCTTTGGGGATTTTTTGCCTCTCTTACCATCCTCCTCACTGTGCATGGGGGCTAAATAAACTTGGGGTCCTCTTCCAAACAATGTTTGTAACAGTTTCCAGTTGCTTTGAACTTTTTAAGTATTGCCCTAACGGTAGATATAGGCATTTTCAGGTGAGTAGCTATTTTTTTATAGCCATTCCCTGACTTATGAAGTTCAACACACTTTTCCCTCATTTGACTTGTGTGTTTCTCTTATCTTTTCCCATGTTGATGTATGAATAAGGGAAAATGGCCTCTGTGTCACCTCATATGTATACCCCAGTGAAACAGGAAGTCATGGATTACTGCTTGAAAGTTCCTAAACCCTCTGATCAACTTTAAAAAGTAAAATATAAATGGAAAAAATGCTTCAGTTACATTTTGTTCATAAAAATTTCTAGGGGTGCCAATAATTGTGGCACATGTGGTTTTGTTAAAAATAATTATTTCTTCATGAGGGATTTTTTTTCTCAGCGTAAAAATTTACTTCAATCAAAGGTTGGATTTTTTAAGTGTGAGATTAAGCTAATTCACCAAACGGTGAATTTTTTAGAACCTTTTTACTCATCTTTACGAGGGGTGCCAATAATTGTGGAGGGCACTGTGTGTATATATATATATATATATATATATATATATATACAGACAGGGGACAAATTAAAGGAAAAACCAACATAAAGTGTCTTAGTAAGGTGTTGGACCACCACGAGCCGCCAGCTTCAATGCGCCTTGTCTCCGGAACTCTACTGGAGGGATGGAATACCATTCTTCAAAAATATATTCCCTCATTTGGTGTTTTGATGATGGTGGAGAGCGCTGTCTAACACGTTGGTCCAAAATCTCACATAGGTGTTCAATTGGGTTGAGATCTGGTGACTGCGAAGGCCATAGCACACAATTCTCATCAAACCATTCAGTGACCCCTCATGCCCTGTGGATGGGGGCATTGTCATGCTGGAAGAGACCACTCCCATCAGGATAGAAATATGTCATCATAGACTAAAGTTGATCACTCAGAATATCTTTGTATTGATTGGCAGTGAGCCTTCCCTCTAAGGGGACAAGTGGACCCAAACTATTCCAGTAAAATGCCCCTCACAGCATAACAGTCACCGGACCCCCTCACTGTAGGGGTTTTTCCTTTAATTTGTCACCTGTCTGTATACATATATATACTATATACAGTATATATCTTGTAAAACAGTTTGGATCTATTTTTAAATAAGTGACAATATGAATAAATGTTGATATAAATGAATAAACAAACAACCTTGTCCTCAGAAGATAGTGTGATCCCTTATTTGGATTCTAAAGCCAAGTTTAAACGTAAACGTCAATAAAGCAAATTTTGCTTCATCCGTAACATCTCCCCAGAATGCATTTAATTCACATGGATATTGAGCACACGGAAGGAGACTCAGGAAAAAATGTTCTTGCTTATTTGTTTCCTTCGGCTTCATAAAATCTCCAGGTCCTTAAGTCAACATTCAAGCCACTTCCTTATTTTTGTTGTAATGCTGTACTGAAATGTGACACTTTTTTTTTTTAAAATCAACATTTATGTTAACAAGGCTACTGAAGGCTTGAGGGGTGATAAAATGTAATACTGAATGTAGGGTATGATGTGAGGAATACTTCAAAGAAAATCGGGTGTCAGAAGTTAAAATGTGGAGAAAGTTGTGTGACAGGTTTATCAAAACCAAAGAGGTTCAGCACGGGATGCGTGTTGCATGGAAACACACGGTTAGTTTTACACGTATTTTAACTGAGAAAATGAAGCTATGCATTTTAATTTGTGACAGATTTAATTAAGCTTTTCAAAAATCTTCTAATTGAGTCTCACCGATACCCTACATTTTTGTGAAAATTATTATTATATATTTTTCATTATTATTATATATTTTGTATCTTTTGTTGTTAAACTCTTGCAAATAATTCGCAAAACTGACAAACCCCGAGTGACTTCTGTTATGAGCAGAGCGAGTGATAAAACAACAGGTATGAGGAGATTAATGGCTGAAACCATTTTGCAGCATCAAATTAAAAAAACCCTGCAAGATGTGCCTCTTTACTTTCCGTGTTGTCAAATTGGGCTCTGTTCTTGTTTTTCTGTACTTGTGCGTAACTTAACGAGGAGGCTTTTAATATGACAGTTATGCTGCTTTTTTGTTTGTTTATTTTGAAGTCAAGGAGGTGTTCTACTGATACTGTACAGGTTGACAATCTGTGTAAATGGTGGTGGTGGGGGGGGGGGGGGGGGGGGGGGGGGGGTGTTGTTATGTACAGTAGGAATAAAAAAAGCTATTAAACACCTACATTTGCTTATGAAAATAAAGGACAAATCATTACTGCTGGAAATGCTAGCCTCCTGCTTAGTCATAGTACATAAGCATCTGTCAGCCTGGCCTGGCCTCTCTTATCTCCTGCAACATTGTCTGATTACTTGAATTTTAGTATATAGGTACCCTTTTCTGGAGTCAAATAAACAGGGATTAACACAAACAAACAAACTATTCTACTGAATTAAACTCTGGTAGCTGTCTGTATATTTCCCTCCATATCCAGGGTAAAGCTTGGCCAGGTACGGTACTATTCCCAGGTAACACATGGTCTGTATTTGGTTCCAAACAGTAGACTGGTTGACTCCACCGGCTAAGAAGCATGGGGCTTCTTTTCGGGTTAGGGCTCCAAAGACAGTAAGACTCAATCCAACTTTTTATAACAATGTCTGCCAATTTGCATAAAACTGCTTGCCAAGTGAATTAAAGGTCATACCGTAAAGCACCAGGTGAATAGAAAGCTCAAGGTGGACTTTCAAGTGCTTGAATAACATTACTGCCCCCCCCCCCCCCCCCCCCCCCTCCTCCCTCTTTGCATTAAGCCTGATTTGCCAGCTATCAACAATTCTGAAGAGGGACCTCTGATGGAGCTTGCCCTTAACGGTGACTTTCCTTTCTTATTCTTCTTTTTTACAGTTATTCAGTTTTAAAAAGTTGTTAACTTATTATTTATTATAATGTAAATTTCTCAAAGGTTCAAAGTTTCAAGGTTAAAAATGAAGAAAATAATGAATTGGTCATCTGGCAATCATCTGAATCTTTCGGACGCTGGATGTTTCTACAATGGATAACCGCAGCACATACAGAGATTTCATATCCTGAAAACAAAGGATTTTTACAACAGGGTTTTAAACATGCAGGAAAAGATTGTGGTGCTCAGGCAAAATTGAATACTGCAGCTGTGTCAGCAATAGATAAGGAAGTGGGGCCTGTCCACACACTGAGGAAAACCTCATCAAAGTCTCAAAGATATAGCAAAAATATATATTTTTGTTTTATGTATTGAGGATTGACAATGAATTTTAAAATGGAAATGAGTCTCATGACGCTACGAATCAGACCCCTTGATTGTTCAACCTAGAAAGCAATCCATCGCTGTATCATTGCTGAAATCTGTTATTGACAAAACGTTGCTTTTTATAATTGAACTGACATATTATCAACGTCTGGAAAATGTGTGGAAAGCTAAAAATTAACATTTAAATGGTATCAACAGCTGAATGACACATTAAGTCATGTGTAGCAGCCATACAGGCCTTGAAATTTGCAGTCCTCAGACATGGGTGTAGATCAGAATTTGCATTCTGGTGCAATCTTTATTCAATTTATTAAAGTATTATTATTATTAAAGTATAAACCCTAAGTAGTCTTATTATTATTGTTATTTACACATATTTGCACTCAGGTCTGATTTAACAACATTATTAACCGAGTCAAGGTTTGAGGAAGCGAAAGCAATAACCATGTTTTTCTATGTATCTTACAGATAGCTAGAGCGTTAACACAAATTCATGTTTAGCTCACTTCTGAAGAACTTGTTGTTGCCTTCCATGGGGATTCCTTGACAAAACTAACATGAGATTTTCTACAAAACACAGAAGCGGTGCATTGAGTCCGTCGCCACGAGTCAGATGGGTGTTACAAGATGGCGCGGCCGTGTCTAGACGCCGTCGTGGTAGCTCCGCGGAGATTGTGCGTTTTTTTAGTTTTTGTGTTTGTTTTTAATATCTTTTTTTGCTCAAACACATTGGCACTAACATCCTACGAACGCAGCACACTTTTGGACATAAACTTTTGCGCAAAACAAAGGTTTTTGTCCACTTTTCCCATCGACCCAGCGTGGCCGGCAGAGATAGTACGAGCGAGCCACAACAACAACAGTGGAGACTCACCTACGGGGAGACGAAGGAGGAAACATCGGGGAAAACGGAGCGGAATTCGGAACAGACTGAGAGTTCAAGCCCACCGTCCACCTCTGCCCAGCATCCTTCTTGCTAACGTCCAGTCTCTGGATAATAAGTTGGATGATGTTAGGGCGAGGATTAGATTCCAACGGGACATGAGGGATTGTAACGTCTTTTGTCTGACGGAAACATGGCTGACCCCGCTGGTGCCGGATCGAGCCATATGCCCAACCGAGTCCTTCTCTGTTTTCCGTGCGGATAGAACGGAAGAGTCTGGCAAATCTAAGGGTGGAGGGGTTTGCTTCATGACCAACAACAAGTGGTGCAACCCCAAGGACATTAAGACTCATTCTCGTTCCTGCTCGTCGAACCTGGAACATCTAACTATCTCATGCCGTCCATTCTACCTTCCCCGGGAGTTCAGTTCGGTCATCACCACAGCCGTCTACATACCACCACAAGCGGACACCGACGTAGCACTATCGGACCTACATGATGTGTTATGTCGGCATCAGAACAAGCATCCCGACGCAGCTATGGTGGTGGCTGGGGACTTTAATAGGGCAAACCTAAAAAAAGTCATGCCGAACTTTCATCAGCACATTACGTGTGCTACCAGAGGGGAAAGAACGTTGGACCACTGCTATACGCCGTTCAAGAGAGGCTACAAGGCTGTCTCTCTCCCTCCGTTCGGCAAATCAGACCATGCCGCCATTTTCCTGCTACCGGAGTATAAACAAAGGATAGCACGGGAAGCGGTAGTGACGAGGGACGTAAAGCGGTGGTCTGACCAATCAGAGGCTGAGCTACAGGACGCTCTGCGTGACGTCGACTGGGACATGTTCCAATCCAGTTCCAGGGACGTCAGCGAGTTTACGGAAGTAGTAACGAGCTTCATAGCTATGCTAGTGGACACCATCGTCCCTACGGTGAAAGTTAGGTCCTTTCCTAACCAAAAACCGTGGGTTGATAAATCCATCCGCGACGCTTTGAACGCCCGCACTGCTGCCTATAACTCCGGTCTTGTATCCGGCAACATGGACGAGCACAAGGCAGCGTCCTATGGACTGAGAAGGGCGGTGAAGGAGGCCAAGAGGAGGTATAGGGACAGAGTGGAGTCGCAGATGGAGCAGCGCGACACCAGACGTCTATGGCAGGGGCTACGGACTATAACGGACTACCAGGGCAGACCCCCCGCAATTGTGAGTGCCGACGCATCCCTAGCGGAGGACCTGAATTCATTCTATGCACGGTTTGAGGCTAGCAACAACAGCGCTAGCTCGTCGGCTAGCGCTAGCTCGTCGGCTAACAACATCACCGTTAGCGCAACCGGAGTGAGTTCTATCGCTGGGGATGAACACACACTCTCTGTGACCGAGCACAGTGTGAGGAGGGCTCTGACGAGGGTGAACACCAGGAAAGCTGCTGGTCCAGATGGCATATCTGGACGAGTACTGAAGACCTGTGCTAATCAGCTAGCTCTAGTGTTCACCATTATATTTAACATCTCCCTGGCTGAGTCTGTGGTCCCCGCCTGCTTCAAGAGATCCACTATTGTCCCTGTGCCCAAGAATGCTTCTCCAGTATGCTTGAATGACTACCGACCGGTGGCCCTCACCTCGGTGGTCATGAAATGCTTCGAGAGGCTGATTAAGGACTACATCTGCGCCTTCCTCCCTTGCTCCATGGACCCGCTGCAGTTTGCTTATCGTCCCAACAGATCCACGGATGATGCTGTCTCCCAGGTACTGCACACCACACTCTCTCATCTGGACAGCCGGAAGGGGGGCTATGTGAGACTGCTGTTCATTGATTATAGTTCAGCTTTCAATACCATAGTCCCCACCAGACTGGCTGGCAAGTTGATTGAGCTGGGACTGAACACCCCCCTGTGTGCCTGGATCCTGGACTTCCTGACCGCCAGGCCCCAGGTGGTCAGGGTGGGTAGACATACCTCCAACCCCCTCACTCTGAACACAGGATCCCCCCAGGGTTGCGTCCTCAGCCCCCTACTGTACTCCCTGTACACACATGACTGTGTGGCCAGGTTCAGCTCCAACACCATCATTAAGTTTGCGGATGACACAGTGGTGGTGGGCCTGATCTCCAACAACGACGAGAAGGCCTACCTGGAGGAAGTTGCTGATCTGTCACTCTGGTGCCAGGACAACAGCCTCCTCCTGAATGTCACCAAAACTAAGGAGCTGATTGTGGACTTTAGGAGGACACAACAACAGAGGACGTACTCACCACTGGGGATTAATGGGAATACTGTGGAGAGGGTGAGCAGGTATAAATACCTGGGAGTCAGCATCACCGAAGATCTGACATGGACAACACACACAGACACTCTGGTGAGAAAGGCGAGGCAGCGCCTTTACCACCTCAGGCAGCTGAGGAAATTCAAAGTCTCCCGGAGGATCCTTCAGTCCTTCTACTCTGGAGCTGTGGAGAGCATCCTGACAGGAAGCATCACTGCCTGGTTTGGCAGCAGCTCCGCTCAGGACAGGAAGGCTCTGCAGAGAGTAGTGCGTTCGGCCGAGCGCACTATTGGAGTTACACTCCCCACCCTGCAGGACTTGTACATCAGGAGGTGCAGAACCAGAGCCTGCAGGATCATGAAGGATCCTCACCACCCCAACAACGGGCTGTTTCAGCTGCTGCGGTCAGGCAAGCGCCTCCGTAGTCACGCTGCAAAAACAGAGAGACTGAGACGGAGTTTCTTTCCTCAGGCCATCAGGACTGTGAACTCCGACCTCACCAGGGCCCCCACCAAGACACATACACTGCCCCTCTTATGCACACACACACACTTAGGTAAAGACTACACATAATTTATAATTTATATTACACATACAATTTTCTCTTTTTTTACTATATTTTTTTATAAAGTGCTCTTATTGTAAATATTGTGTTGTTTTTATATAGAGCTCTTAATAACTGACATTGTAAATAGTGTGTTGGTTTATTGTAAATAGTGTGAATCTGTTATTTTGCACATTTCTGCTGAGCATTGTCACTTTGCATTTCACTACACACCTCGTGTGTGTATGTGACAATTAAAATTCTTGAATCTTGAATCTTGAATATGAATGCGCTGCTCCATATCCCGCTTAATACAGGCCTGAAACGGATCAGTACGATTCTTATTATTCTCCGTTCGCAAACGGGGCCATGTTGTTATCACGGATATATCCGACCTGTCGTCCAAATGTCAATATTCCAATGAGAGCATTAGAACACTCACACAGGAGCTGAACGACACATCGAATATATCTATGATCACAAACAGTAAGCGTAACAGTTACAATTAGTTTACTCGATTCCATATTAAAATATAATTTAGAATTTACTTTAATCATGCGTGAAGCTCAGAGTGGTTACACTCGACTCTTCCTTGTGTGCCACCATTACTCAATATATGCTCCCGGGATTAGCACTATTGCCGAATCTCAGTTCGGTGGAGAACATAGAGGTTGGGGGTCTGGCCGACACAATACATGTATTATATTTTACATAGATAGTTGCGAGCCCAGGTCAGAGTGCACTCAGAGGGCTCCTTAAGGCTAATTTGACAAGAACCGACGTAGAACGTCCAGGGGCTCTCTTCACGTCAAATTCCCAGAGCCGTGCCTCAACCAATCCGTATACGGGCCGAACCCGGCCGCCTACCCAACTTAAGAACTACACATACCGTACCACGCCACTGATCAGTTGGTCATTGGTCATAATTGTTCCCCTGAGTATTCAGTCGTAACTTAGGCTGAAAAAGGTAGAAAATGGATTAGAGTCATGGAGACCACGCAAGTTAAAATAATAAGAATTTATTCACAGGCAGGTAGGTCATTATCTTAAAATTAGGTCAATTACAAAACATAGAAAATAAGAAAAGAAACACAGAGTAAATATCTTACCGGCCTGCTTCAGCTACACACAGATACAGAATACGCACAATGTGGGAAGTCGGTTGCGATCTTCCTTACACAAAACACAGAGTATGCACGGTGTGGGAAGTCGGTTGCGATCTTCCAAACACACACACACACACACACACACACACACACACACACACACATACATACATAATCTGAACGGTGTGGGAGATCAGTTACGATTCTCCCAGATAGGTTTGTCTCCCTTTCTTTTAAGCCAAATCCCGTGTTTGAACCAGGCGGCAGTGCCATAAATTAACCTGGAGGTGTGGTCGAATCTGGAATCTAGACCCCCACCGTTGCTGAGTAGGGTGAAGGGAAAAGGAGTTGATTACCAGAGAGGACATTCCAGTATTAGTTTTTCCTGAGTTATTGAAACTATGTTTTACTAAACTCCATTTGGTATGAAATGTATCTCATTTGATTCCTTGATTTTACTGGATTACATCCATACCAAACAGCTTACCATTATGATTATTATTAACAGATTAAATATTATTATGTTGCAGTTGTCATGAAAATTCCCTTCTGATGAACCATTTTACATGCAATTCCTGTTACTACTACATGACATAGTCCAGTTTCCTCTTATCACAGTCCTTTCCCAGGTGAGGACATCCTTGAGAACAAATGGGATGAAAACCCAAAGGAAGTCAGAGTTATATTGTTTCATTACAAGGCCCTCTGGTCCTTTGAAGTTTATGACGAGCACCGTTCTCGAGCTCCTCGCAAATGGCAGCCTTTCCTGCATCTCACTTTGATTCCCCTCTTACAGTATAACCTCTTCAAAGCAAAATCAATGTTGCATTAATCTTCTCTTCTTCCAATACTGCGACAGAAGTCTGGGATTTCATTCCCATTTTGAAGAGAAGGCTCTCCAAAGGCAGGATATGAACATTGCAAAAGCTCATTTCTCACGGTATGGTCGTCCTTGGATTAGACAATCATCTGTTGGATTTGTGGACAATAAATCAAGAGACATACTGTCATCATCACTCATGCCCCAAAAGCTACTGTCACCAAAAAGCCAGTTAAATAATACAGTGCTGATGCTTCACTTATAATCAAGAGTTTTATACCCCCCATCTGATTTTGAGATATTTTGCGGTTACCTTAGCAACATGGCTCAAAATAAAATTCCTATGGTGCATCTCCAAAAAGTTTGAAGCATAACATTTAATGACACTGTGCCACAGTTACTCTAAAGCAAAGGAAACAAGACAAAAATACTCCAACTAACTCCAAAGCAGCTTGTACAGTGACATTATACTACATTATCGCAGCCAATGTAAAGTCAGATACTACTGTAATGTCTAACATATCTCTCTCAAATGTCTAACATACAAAAAAACTGTGTGGGCCAATTGAACACAAACTCTAAAAAATTAAATAATTCATAAAAAATAAAAAAAACTCCAGAAAGTTAATTATCCTGTTAATGTCCTTTTAATGTCTGCTTCGTATTTCACCTCATAGTATAATGAGAAAAACACTCTCCTTGGTATTGTTGTTATAGGCAAAATTTCCATGGAATGTGTATTACTGCAGGGTTTGTCCTCTATAAACTGCGACAATGTTTGAGCATTGAGATTTATAGCCTGACAACCTTAATTCCTCTCTCTCCCTGTGGTAAAAAAAAACTTTTACTACTTAATATATCATCTTGTTGCAATACCCCCATTCTCTTTATCCTGGTCATATGAGATTGAGATGCTTTGTTATTATTATTATTAAATTAAAGTGGTTCATATTCAGGGTAGAAATGTTAATATTCTCTAGGTATAAATCAAAAATGTTTCATGCAAGTCTCAATGAAATCTTAATTTTACTAGCTTGTCTGGTGCTAGTGGCAAGTGGGCTAGTAGGTCTAGTTACTGCATGATTTGGAATTTACTCTTTTGTATGTGTTACTGAGTATCACAACTGAAGTTCCTCTGGGAAAAATAAAGGTCCATCCATCTGCCTAGACGATTTGAACTGACAAAAATCACAATGCATCTCTACTCACAGTCCTTTGCTGTTGCGTTTATCAGATGTGGAATGCATTTAAATAAACAGAATTCATTTTTGCCAAAGCTGATCCCCCCCCATCTCTTATATCATTCACTATGGGCATGAACACTGAGTCCCACAACCCAGAATATTCTGAGGTTAATACTTCTCTTTGAGGAATATAATATATTCTGTACTGTTTTCACAGGCGTTTGTTTATCCTAGTTATGCCAGGTGAATATAGCAGAGTTGTGGAACTATACTCCCCCACGTCACGTGATTTTCACCGTTTTGCACGTCTTGCCAAAGCTGGAAAAAGTTAAGCGGTTACCGGATGAAGACAGCGAATAGTTTAGGATCGAATGTACTGCACAATTTGATAAAATAATGGGTTATTGACTCAAAGCATAAATTAACTCCTTTTTGGTTTTTTTCTGGAGACTCTGGGCTGTAAAGTTTCTCTGACTTGTAAAAAATAAACATTGAAATACGGAAAACTAAATATGGAATCAGTGTTTGGTCAAGACGTTGTTTATTACTCTGATTATTACTTTACTTGATTATTATTAAATCATCTTCCAGTCATTACCTTTTTTAATCAACATTTATATTTTATGCATTTCTTTTATGCATATTTTTTTTTTGATCACCCAAATTCAAACCTGACACCCCCCCTCCCCTGGCGGCACAGATGGATGGGGTTTAATTTCTCAAACTATAATGGAATTAATGTCTCTAAAACCCATGTCTTTAAATGCTATTAAACACCTAAATTCATCGAAGGCTAAAGCTTAAAGATTAACAGTGTTTAACCTTTTCTTTCTTCACAGTTCAGTGCTGCTTATCAAGTGACACTCGAGAGGCTTTTTAGTCCTCAGATTTATTCTTCTTTCATCAAGTCTGACATCCTTGTGAATGTGCCCACCCCTGAAATTAAAAGATCTTTTTTTTTTTTTATTTAAATTAAAAAAGTTTTTTTTATTATTTTTGTCTGAGGTGTGAGGGCTGTTCCCCTCCACTGAAATGTGCCGGGTAGATCTGTTGCATTGCCCGTACACAGGGATTGTGCTCTATAAAGCCAAAATCACTCCTCTTTACACACAAACCTACCCATTTAGCACTTATAAACAGAGCCTTGGCAAGCTGAAGCACTTTGCCTGGATACCCCAGTTTATTATAGCTGCTCTGAGGCTGCTTGTGACTTTTCCAGGAGGGGAGGTCCGGGTTACTAAATTCCAAACTGACAAATGTCGGGGCGGACAAAATTGTCGACCTTGGGGGAGTTATTTGTGATCAGGTTCTGCATATTTTTGCTTTATTTCTTGTGGATGTCTCGGAGAGCAGGCTATGCATGATCAAACTTTGGGTACAACAGAAGAGGCAGATTTTATAAATAATGTACAATACTGTATACCCATTTTAGTAATGCAGGAAATTCTCCCAAAGCAAACTTTACAATATCCCAGTGAACATTTTTTCTAGTGTAAAGTCGGTGAAATTCCGGCTACATTTGATTGAAAAGTGAAAGTTTTCTAGCCGATTAGGAAGTGGCCAGGCTATATCCGGGTAAACCAGGAGCTATATTGGGGTTAACCCTGAGCTATATCCGGGTAAACCCTGAGCTATATTGGGGTTAACCTATAGTCCGTCCATGTCAAAATGTATATACGTCCAGATTCTGGCTTTTGCTCACTGGGATGCTATTCAGTGAAATTATTAAACGGGCAACCGTAAAAATATAGTTTGGCGACTTTAAAACCAGGTGCATCAAAAGCACCTGCAGTAAATAGTGATTCCACACAACATCCCATAATACATTTATAATAGGCCTTCAAGGGAATACAGTTGATGTTTCCATTGACAGAATAAGCAATAAATTACAAATTGTATTTATATGGATACAAGACTGGAGCCTATCCCAGCATGCATTGGGCGAGAAGCAGGAATACATCCAGGACAGGTCGCCAATCTATGGCAGGACACACACCATTCACTCACACACTAATACCTATGGGCAATTTAGAGTCTCCAATTAGCCTAACCTGCATGTCTTTGGACTGTGGGAGGAAACCGGAGTACCCAGAGGAAACCCACGCGGACACGGGGAGAACATGCAAACTCCACACAGAAAGGCCCTCGGCCGGGATTCGAACTCGGTACATTCTTGCTGTTAGGCGACAGTGCTAACCACTGCACCACTGTGCCATCCTGCGTTACACCATATTATAGTATATTCCATTTCCATAAGGGAGTTCAGTGTACCACTATTGCTGCACTCAATTGATTGCCTTTTTTCTTTCTTTCTTCCTTTTCCAAGGCATTATTAAATGTGTTAAAAAGCCATGCAAACGTGTTTGCTGTCAGACTAGTTTTATTAGATGTACAAGAGATGCAATCAATCTCCCAGCACTGCAGGAGTGAATGTCCCAGTGAAATAAAATCTTACAATTAAGCTGTCATGTCAAGTCGGTCGTGGAGGGTGATGCTTGCAGCTCTAAGGAACAGTTTAATTGCTTAAACTGATAAATACAGTTTTGCTTTCTCAGAATGTCTACCACATGACTACATATGACATTTGCTGTCCGTTAAATCAAATCCAGAGACTTCCTCTTGCACGTAAATGCATTTATAAAGCAATGACAATTTTACGATAATAACATGGTATTTCACAAATATATATTGACATTGCTAGCATGTAGGTTGCTGTATAGCTCAGAACTAACAGAGGAGTGCAAATGTGTGCAAATGTAATTCAGTGCTTAAACAAGACACATTCTGTATGTAATACTGATCAGTAGAGCCAATATTATGGCATTTGGGATATAATTTTATATCTGAACTGCTCCAACCAACATACTTTCTTCCAGTATAATTACATAAAGAATATTTAGTTGGAGGCGGCGGTGGCTTCTTCCTCTTTTTCTTCCTCTTCCTCTTCTTATTCTTCTTCGCTTGATTTTTGGGCCTGTTAGTCTACCATTCAGAGTCCCTATTGCCTCTTTTTGCACAGAAGAAAAAAAACAGCTCAGTCATAAAGCAATGGTTATTTACAATAAAACTGACCAATCACAGAGCTTACATGTGCTGGGTACAGCTAAAGAATTCCATGTCAATGCACGTGCACACGCAATAGCCCAGAACTGAATCCAAACAGCAGGCTACCCGAAAAGACGTCAGAAGAAAAAGTACAAGGACAATACTGCCGGGAGGTGGCAAGGTAATGTACTACTATTAGAGTCAATTTAGAGCTCTCCATATAAGCTCTCCATATAACCATTTAGAGCTCTCCATATATCCATATGCCTGCGTTCCGTCGAGGCCTGAAGACACACCTCTTCAGACTCCACCTTGTCTGATATTCTAACCTAGGACCTCATGGTACTAGTTCCCTGTGTTTTCCTGTCTGTTTGCTATAGTTTATAATAGTATTTAGAATAGAAGTGTAGTATAGCTGATTTACCCACAGCTTACTGTGAACTACAGTCAACGTTCATTATTAGGGATAGCTGCTACATTATGGGAAGGATGTGCTTTGTCTTGTCTGTTCTGTAGGAACTTTGATGACGTCTCTGTATGCACTTATTGTACGTCGCTTTGGATAAAAGCGTCTGTTAAATGACTGTAATGTAATGTAACATGCAGGTAAAAAATACAAAGGGTGAAAGAAAAAATGCAATTTTTTTGTTGTGGAAGGGAAAAAATGTCAGTAGTTTCAAGAATTTTCATATGCACAGATATATCATTGTAATACAATAATAAAGTCCTTTAATACTGTGGATATGTTTATTGTAACTGCCGTGTTAGCAGAGGAACCGCAGAGCATCTGTTTCACAGGGTGAATTTCAGAAGGCGAAACACCACGGAACATTCTGGCATTGTTGGGAGGGTTTTCGAGGCGGGGTCATGAGGTTTTCAAACGCGCTTTGAAGAACTCCAGCTGCGGACTTCACCTCCCATGATGCCGTCTGTGGGATGTGTTTTTGAAGCTTTGCTCTTTTGAACCGTGACTGTGTGAAAGTGGGCAGCGGGAGGGGACCGCGGGGGTGTCGCTGCAGTCGTGGCCGTGGTGCGCAGATGTTAAAGGACAGGGCTGGTTCGACTGCGCAGCTCTGTGTAGCTCCACAGATAAAGGACAGGGCTTGTTGGACTGCGCAGACTCTGTGTAGCTCCACAGGTAAAGGACAGGGCTTGTTGGACTGCGCAGACTCTGTGTAGCTCCAGAGATAAAGGACAGGGCTTGTTGGACTGCGCAGACCCTGTGTAGCTCCAGAGATAAAGGACAGGGCTTGTTGGACTGCGCAGACTCTGTGTAGCTCCAGAGATAAAGGACAGGGCTTGTTGGACTGCGCAGACCCTGTGTAGCTCCAGAGATAAAGGACAGGGCTTGTTGGACTGCGCAGACTCTGTGTAGCTCCACAGATAAAGGACAGGGCTTGTTGGACTGCGCAGACTCTGTGTAGCTCCAGAGATAAAGGACAGGGCTTGTTGGACTGTGTAGACTTTGTGAAGCTCCACAGATAAAGGACAGGGCTTGTTGGACTGCGCAGACTCTGTGTAGCTCCAGAGATAAAGGGCAGGGCTTGTTGGACTGTGTAGACTTTGTGAAGCTCCACAGATAAAGGACAGGGCTTGTTGGACTGCACAGACCCTGTGCCGCTCCACAGATAAAGGACAGGGCTTGTTGGACTGTGTAGACTTTGTGAAGCTCCACAGATAAAGGACAGGGCTTGTTGGACTGCGCAGACTCTGTGTAGCTCCAGAGATAAAGGGCAGGGCTTGTTGGACTGTGTAGACTTTGTGAAGCTCCACAGATAAAGGACAGGGCTTGTTGGACTGCGCAGACTCTGTGTAGCTCCAGAGATAAAGGGCAGGGCTTGTTGGACTGCGCAGACTCTGTGTAGCTCCACAGATAAAGGACAGGGCTTGTTGGACTGCGCAGACTCTGTGTAGCTCCACAGATAAAGGGCAGGGCTTGTTGGACTGCGCAGACCCTGTGCCGCTCCACAGATAAAAGACAGGGCTTGTTGGACTGCACAGACCCTGTGCCGCTCCACAGATAAAGGACAGGGCTTGTTGGACTGCACAGACCCTGTGCCGCTCCACAGATAAAAGACAGGGCTTGTTGGACTGCACAGACCCTGTGCCGCTCCACAGATAAAGGACAGGGCTTGTTGGACTGCACAGACCCTGTGCCGCTCCACAGATAAAGGACAGGGCTTGTTGGACTGTGTAGACTTTGTGAAGCTCCACAGATAAAGGACAGGGCTTGTTGGACTGCGCAGACTCTGTGTAGCTCCACAGATAAAGGACAGGGCTTGTTGGACTGCGCAGACTCTGTGTAGCTCCAGAGATAAAGGACAGGGCTTGTTGGACTGCACAGACTCTGTGTAGCTCCACAGGTAAAGGACAGGGCTTGTTGGACTGTGCTATCTCTGTGTAGCTCCACAGATAAAGGACAGGGCTTGTTGGACTGCGCAGACTCTGTGTAGCTCCAGAGATAAAGGACAGGGCTTGTTGGACTGCGCAGACTCTGTGTAGCTCCACAGATAAAGGACAGGGCTTGTTGGACTGCGCAGACTCTGTGTAGCTCCACAGATAAAGGACAGGGCTTGTTGGACTGTGCTATCTCTGTGTAGCTCCACAGGTAAAGGACAGGGCTTGTTGGAATGCACAGACTCTGTGCAGCTCTGGAGATAAAGGACAGGGCTTGTTGGACTGCACAGACTCTGTGCAGCTCCGGAGAGAGGAGTGCTGGCGCACAGAGGCGCTCATTCTCCCATTGCATGTTCTTGGTCCTGCCCTGGACTGATTCAGGCATTATTAAGGCTGCTGTTGTTTCATTAAAAAAAACATTTGAAATGGCCAGTGAAACTTTAACATTGTATCTATTCCCAGTGTCCAGTTTGCACATCGAGGTAGCTTGCACAATGCTCAAATTAGGGTTAGTGTTTTGGTGTCAACTTTCTTGTGCTATAACCTATCTCCGCATTCAATTCAACTTGTACACAGGCTGAGGAGGAAGGCGACAAAATTATATGTTTGCACATTGGACTGTAAAGTGACAGTTAAAACAACCCTGACAAGAAAGTGTTTCCTTTTCATTTTCATTTTAGAGTAATCAAGCTTCTTTGCAAGTTGCTTTGGCTATAAAGCATCTGCTAAATGGCATGTCGTCATTCGATAACAGAGACCGCGTCTGCTAGCTCCAGAGCCCTGCTGCAAGAAAAAAATGCCACATCCAATGAAAATTTACGGGATGATGAAATCATACCATACAGATCATGTACAGAGCACATGAAGAACTGAGACGAAGGCCCCTCTATCAATGGTAAATTGGACCGTTGGTTCTTCAACGGAAATTTGGTCTACTAGGGATGGTCATGCATTTTACTATACATAGCTCCATCAACCGGGAATTATTCAGGCCAGGCGAACACGTCTAGTTTGTTACGCCTAGTCTAGTCCGCAGCCGTCACGTCAGCGTCGTGCTCGCATAACGACAGCGTTAACGCGTCCCTGAAGCGACTATCTATACGGCTTCCGTATTGCCCGCGCATTTCCTTGCGTTCAGGTTGCTGCTTTCAGCAAATTTGGTGCAAAAGAGGTGTGTTTTGACCGCTAGATGATGAACCACAATAAATAATGTTTCCCCCAGATAATCATATAGGCTCTGATAAAGATATACAATAATAATAACTTTATTTGTATACCCACTTTTCAAAACTGATTACACAATACAGAATCAATAAATAAACCGGGAGAAAACATGTCATCGGAAAAAATGAAAACAAAGAACAAGGTCAGATAATAAGCTAATATGATCAAAGTTTAATGATTACAATGATAAAATGACAACAACCCGAAGTTTGACATGTATTAAGTGCTTTTTTATTTGGCATCAACCTCGCGTTTTACGCGCGTATTGTCGAAAAAATAGACTTGAAGCGTAAATAAACGCTTCATGTCGCTTTACGTTCGTGAGACGGAGCTGAGAAGCGAGCCTGACGCGAGCCTGACGCGAGCCTGCACGGAGCCGGTGCAGACAGCTGCATAGATTAAAATAAGAGCGTTTCTGTTCCGAGAGACGGACGTCTACAAAATGCAGCTAAAACGCGTCTGATCTAGACTAGGCTTTATGCTCCTAGATAGGATAGATGTGGATGTGACGTTAAGAGTAAAGCCGTCTATTTAGCTTGCAATCTGTTTACAGTCCCTTGCTTACACTGAACATGAAGAGACTTTCGTAAGCCCAGCTAGCTTGTTATCGCTATCTTAGCCACTGAAATTAGCAGGAAATTAGGCAAAGCAAAACTCTGCATGGATATCAGGGAGTATTTTTTTACACAGTAACGATGAATGCATGTAGCAGCTTGCCAGATCATGTCATAAAGGCAGAGATCTTAAACATATTAAATAACAAGCTTGCTGCAGCGCTGGATACCATCTGGATTACACATTGTTTTCCAGCTACAAAGACCACAGCAACACACACACACACACACACACACACACCATAAGGGGAACTAGGTAGAAAGCCGGTATTGTCCATAGTGGTGGCTTTACACAAAAATTTCACAAAATTACTCACTAAAAATGTTTCAAAGCTCTGCACACAGGCATGATCACTTTATCTTCTGGACCGGGAGTCCGGACAGACACACTTTTTTGTGTGACCGTTGCTTGGATACAGGTTTTATGTGTTAAACTGTCCAGTCTATACTATTGAATTCCGAAAGCAACAAGTGTCTTTTTAAGAAGACTACAAACACAGTTAGTTCCTTGTCCTTTCTTGTTCTCCATTCACAGCCTTCCAAGAAGAGAGGGACTGATCCCACGTAGACCAGGCTCAGAGCTCATGTGTAATTGAAAGCTATTTGGCAGTAGAATGAAGGAATTTAATGGTGTGAAAAGTAACCGTGGCTCTGTTAGTCACATGAATGGGAATGCAGGTATTTTCTTTTCCTTCCAATCAGAGAAATGTTAGCGAGCTGCAACACTGCAAGGCAATGCGGCCTCACCAAAGCATTCCCAGTCTACGTCAGGATGGTCATTTTAATATTTGATTTAAATTAACGCTTGAATTAAACTGATTTATAACTAAGGTATATTATTTTCCTTTTAATTAATTACTTTAGATGGTATTTAGGCGGAAAAAAAATGCATTTATCCACTAGGATTTCACAGACAATTTTCAAACACACACACGATACAAACTGCAGAGCACCTTTCATTATTTTAAATGGGGCAATTTGGCACACCCGTGTTCAAATGACTCCATCAAGTTCCATCAATGCACTGCATGACATGAAAAAAAAATCACAGAGTCACTGAATTGAGAAGTATAAAGAGTCAATCACAGTCACCCCCTGCAAAGCTAATTTCAAGGCAAAAGTGAAACTCTCCCCAGAATGTCAAGGGCCCCAGGTGGGGGTGGCGGGGGGGGGGGGGGGGCAGTCCAGTGGAGCTACTTTTAAAACTAATGGGACAAAGCATGTATAGAATGAACTGTACATGAACTAAGAGAGAGTATAAAGGTTCAAGGTAGTTATGGTAGTGTGTGCAGAAAGCAACCATCCTATTTTTACTCCTCAGAATTTTTTTTTATGCTGTTACTTTATGAAAGCACGATCGAGCACATTTATGGAATACTATGGCAATAGTCCACACTCACAATTAGAATGGAGCTGACCTCATGGTGGCGCGATAAGTTGTTTTTCATCCAATTTTATTTTAACCATCCTAAAAACATCCCACATGCTGTAGAGGCTCCAGAAATGTGTCTCCTCGTCCTAATCCTTCAAAGAACCATGGCAACTGGATACTTTTAGGAGTTTTTCTTTTGAATACTCTTTTTAAAAGTTATTAAACAGTTATTAAAGAAAAAAAACTGAATTTCATCGATTTAGGTTCACAAACGGGACATAGGGCAATAACATAAAATGACTATTGCCTGGGTCGGCAACTCACGGCCCATGGAAAAAATTTGGCCCCTCAGCAATATTTTTTTTGGCCCTTTAAATCCCCCCCCAAAACATTTATTTTATTTGGTAAAACAAATTTAAAATGGGAAGAGTGTGGACAAAGCTATATTTCCCCCTTGGTTAAAATAATTAAAGACATTTAAAAATAGGCATATACTGTACCTTTAGGTCTGCACAACTGTCTTGAGTTGGAATGTGGAGCATAGTCTGTGCTACCTGCCCACTATGCGTGAAAGTGGGTCCAATCTGACATGGTCTGCCCTCGCAAACTTCACTTGCAAACTCCCCTTGGGAGGATGTGATGCAACACCAAAAGAACACAAATAGTCACTCAAACTGACGGGGAGGAGCAAGGGAGGAAGCAAAATTATTCTAATTGAACCGCATTTTCACTCAGACATAAGACAGCAAGTTCTCAATGTCTGTTCTGGCAAAAGATAAATCTAGAAAATTATTGTCAATCAATTTATCGACAGACAGCAAATACTTTGCACCCTTAAAATAACTTTTTAAGCAGGAATGGGGAAGAATACACTAACATGTAAGTTACAAAATACATCCCAATCAAATATATTTTGAGGACGGAGGAGACTTGTTTGATTGTAAATACAGGACCACAGCAAGGCTAAAAATCCTGCATAGTACACCTTTAAAAGGGACAAAAACAGTTGGCTTAGCTAATGTCTGGCATGGCCTACTATATGTCTGACATGGCCCATAGGTGACCTAATTTATGTTTTTTATGAAATAGCTCAGTGTAGTTATAAAAGTAGCTTAAGTTTATTTAACTACTTTTCTCTTATTGTTAGCTGTGCTGTAGCTTTGTAGCTTAGTTACCTCCATTTTCACAATAGCTTCATAATTAGATTTGCTTATGTAAGCCTGCTGCTCAGCTATGTGAGCAACATTTCATGTGCAACTTGTATGTTCTGATCCACAGACTAGTAACTTAAAAAATTAAAAAAAATTGGCCGAGGCCAAATTTTGGTCTATTGACACCAGTTGATAGCTGCGCACTTTATTACAGTAATTTCCACAAATGCTATCTTGCTGGCTTCAATGCTCCTCTTTTTGCTTCTTTTTAGTACATGGGAGACCTCTATAGTGTAATCTTTCTGGGACATAAGTGTACCTGATGTACATCTGTTGTTGGTTTTTAAGTGTGTCCTCTGCTGCGTACACTGTATTAAATGATTAAGCTGAAGTCTCAGTTGTTGAGCTAAATACCCAGTTGTCTAACCAGTAAAACTAACTCCTTTTTTATTTCCACAGCAGCAGTGAGTGATTTCACTCCTGGGCCGCCGGAGAGCCATAGATGTCCACACTGAGGCTCGGTTCTTCAAGTTTTCTCTCGACAGTCTTTTTTCTGACAAAGTGTTGTCAGAAACGTGATGATGTGGAACGATGGTGACATAGTGCCAGTGTAAAAGTTTTAAGGGCTGTGAGGTGTACTGTGTGGTTTATTAAAGAACATTCAGAAGGTACAATGACAGGTACAAGTCATCCAGGCCTTATCTTTTACCTTTTGCCAGAATAAATTTGATTTTATCCACTCTGTGAAATGTTTTCAATTGTCACGTAATTATGATTTATGAACATTTAAAATACACAAAAAAAAGGTTTAGCTTTATTTTTATATTTTTAAATGATACCCATTCAGCATGCATCAGTGCACCGAAGCATGTGAATAATCCACTTCTTTCTGACCACCTTTGATGGAAAAGTCCGCCGTCTCCAAAGTTTGGGGTTTTTTGAGGTTATTAAGCTGGTGGCTGATTTAGTGAAGCTGACAGATGTCACCCAGAAACAGCCCTGATCTCTGGCCGCAGTGATTTATCACCTCCTCCATGTGGGACGACCACCCTTCACACACAATCCTTTACACCTCAGCAAACACAGGCGGCTCTTCCCAACCTCATCTCCTCCACTGCAGATAGACCTTAGAGATATATGCTTAGTGCAGTAAAGGTTTCCCAAACAGGATACACATGTGTGGGTGAACCAGGCACATGCACAGATAGGGCCCAAGGGGGGCTTGAGCCCCTGCCCCTTTGCCCTCAGATTTTTTTTGGCTGGTGTTGTATTTTATTTTTTCTTTAATTGTTATTGAAATTCTATCAAATATAAAGAGGGAAATGTATAGTAGTATCCACGAAAAACCTTATCAATTTAAAAAGTAACCGCCCCCCCCTCTTCCAAATGGTTTTGTCTCAATCGATCAACGTCGTATCTTCCGACATTCCGAATACTACTTGTCATGAAAAGCACCGCATCCCCAGCCCCAGTTCGGTTACGGTGAATGATATCACTCAAGTAGGCACCACGATTAAACAACACTTACTTTTTATATATCCGTTAAAAAAACTATGAAGTAGGTCAGTAGGACTTGCCACCTTCACGCTGTAATTTCGTCATTACTAGCCTCGGTACTCGCGAGCAAGCAAGCTAGTCTAATTATCACTAAAACGACGTTATCTCCGTCATGCAGGACAACTTACAAATATGTAATTAATTTCTGAAGCAGGTAGTTACGTTTTGCATAGTTTTGGTAGTTTAGTGATTAGTCACCCCCTTTTTTTAATAGCCATTTTTCTAAAAACGTGATGTTAAGTGTATTATTGTTTGGGCATGTCGCAGTGTGTTTTCCCTGTTAAAATAAAAGTTTCAATCAATCAATTTTGATTGGGAAATAAGAAGCAGCATAAACACTGCTAGAAGAGGCAAATACATCTGTCTCCAATGAAATGCTAAATACTTCTCACCTCCCTGACCCTGGATCAGTTTTTCAGCCATATGCATAGATGTAACAAATATACAAGTGCGTGCGTGCATTTTTGCATATAATATAATACTGTGGTTTCTTTTCCTCTCAGTGTGATGCTCAAAAACATGTTACTAAAATCAAACTGTACTTCAGTACCGTATTTCTCATTTATAAAATATATGCAGTGTAACAAAATGATACAGAACATGAAAATAGAAGTAAGTTTTGAACCCCCAAATCCAGGGGGGTTATGTATCAAGCATGTCAGAGTAGGACTGCTGATCTAGAATCTTATCATTACTTATAATGAAAGGTAAAACAGGTCAGAGGTCAGCACAACTCTATGCTGACATTTTGGTACAGGTCTAGGCTTTTAATTTGTGTTTGGGACAAACAATTTAATTTGTGTTTGGGTGGCGGTGTGGCAACATCGGGGCGGGAATAGTGCGTGTCGGTGGGGTGAGTGCCTTTTTTTAATTTATTTTTTTTACTTGAGCCCCTTTAAATTGTCTTACAGGTCTGTAGCCAGCAGTGCAATGGCTGTCCATCTGCTGTTAGAGGAGTTGGCTGCTTAGGAGAGAATGCATCTTTAGGATCACACACAAAAAAAAAATAATAATAATATTTTTTTTTTTTTAAAAAGGACGGCTGACTTATTGGTGTTGATGAATCCGGCGTAAATCTTTGTACCAACTCGTTTCGTGCATATTTAGGAAGGCTTCATGAATGAGCCCCAATGTGCTTCACAGACATCCATCCAGCTATGTTGTTTCTTACTAGCTACTGAAAAAAAAAAAAATGTAAATGGAGCATGTACACCAATAGATGATAGTCGGTCATACATCCGTATAGTTATAACCGGGCATTCAAAGGTTTCCTATAGGCGTACATACACATTAAAATATGACAGGATGTTAGCTGTTATGATGAACTTTTTCTTCATTACCAAGCTACTTAGCCAGCTTATCAAGCTTATAAGCCAGAGTGAATAAAATCATACCTTGCAGGGTTGAAGACAATAATTAGTCTACTGACACTGTCACGTGTGAATGTTATCAAACTGGTAAAATACCTCATAGTCGATAGTGATGTGAACAAAGTAAATTGCTGTAAATTGCTGTGTTCTGTGAAAGTGGCTAATAAGATGATTTCCCCACAAAGGACATTTTACAGAATCTGGATTCATTCTAAAGCAGGGGTGGGCGATTCTGTTTCTGAAGGGCAGGTTATCCATCTGCCAATCACACTCACTCAATTACCTGATTAGCTGTAAATGCAAACACCAGTTCACTCGTAAATTAGAGTGCAGTAAATCGTTCATAGGGACTGTTACGACTCCGGCTGGAAGGGGCGGAACACAAAGGATTTCAACACAAAAGAGAACGGTTACAAAATGTGTTTAGTAAAATATCAAAACAAACTGTCATGAAACATGGGGAAAAGTGTGCTGGTTGAAGTATTGATAAACAAGAAACGAGACAAACACAAGATCTGGGATCCAAATAGACTCAGACACAACGGCCGGCTGGCGACGTGCATGAGCTAGAGAACACCACCACTACATATGCTCTTGGAAAATAGATATGAATGGATAACTTGAAGGTTTTTTTCTCATGACTTATTTTTCCATAGAGTTCAATAGGAAAATTTGTCAAGAGAAACAACCTTTAAAGTGATCCATCCATATCTTCTGCATATCTGGCAGCAGAGTGATGGTTTGAGGCTCATTTGATACCTCAGACCCTTGATGACTTACAGCCATTTTACCAACCATGTATTCCATACTGTTCCAGCATAATTTACAGCTAAATCTAGTCCCACCCCCCAATTCCCGTAGAGATCCATTAAAATGCAGAGACGTTATAGTATCGCTTGTAAGAGTACCAGAAAATAAGATATCAAGATTATTTTGATGTGGTTGTGTCACAGACATCAGGAAGTCATGGCATGCAAAGATATGCAACCAATTACTTTATTCTATATATAAATGCAGGGGTGCCAATAATAGTGGTGCACGTGGTTTTGTTAAAAATAATTATTTCTTGATGAGAAATTTTTTTTTTCTTATAATACATTTACTTCAATTAAAGGGTGGATTTTTCTCATTTTTTTCAGTGTGACATTAAGCTAATTCACCAAACGGTGAATTTTGTATAACCCTTTTTACTCATCTTTATCAGGGGTGCCAATAATAGTGGAGGGCACTGTATATAAGTATATACTGTATATGTGTCTATATTCATCTCTGCTACGTATAGGCCATACTGTCATGAAAGGAAGACATTACTGTAATGCTTTACCTGCACATACTGGTACCGCGCCTCCTTCACTCTTTCATTGTTTCTTTCAAACTATACCCTGTAAAGTTGCTTCATGGTCATCTCATTTCTCTTCAAGACTCTGTTTATTGTGCTGAGACTGACTGAGTTGACGTTTTGGAATATGCCATTGTCGTGTACAATGGCACTCTGGAGCTCTCTCAGCCTGACGGCATTATTTGCCGATAACCATGTTGCAAATGTCCTGCTCCTGCTGACCTGTGAAACATGGCCCTCCTGCCACCACCATGTGGTAGGCGTTCTGTCCTATACATCGGCATGCACAAATACTGCAGATCATTTACATGTACTATAGGCTAGTGTACTGTAAATTGTGGTTCATGCATTTCTTACAGTATGACCTTCAAACATGCATTGACTTGCATTTGAATCACGTCCTGTAACTGGAATACAGTGTAATGTGAAGCGTATTGAAAGGGGACTTCCATTGTTAGGCCGTGGTTGATTACATGGTCAACAAGTGTGGCTCGTAGTGCATCTGGTACAGCTCTATGTTGCTGTGTCCTTCTGCCTCTTCCTCTGTTAGGCTGTCTTCCCCTAACTGTGCCGTCACACATCCTTACTCCTCTTCCTCTTTGTCGTCCATGAGCAGGCCTCTGGTGTAGGTTCTCCTGAGCTGTTGCCTCCATGAACACAATTAGTGTAGTAGTGATTCTCTTGCGCTTTTGCTCTACATATATATGTCTGAAAATCTCCAGACTCACGGGTTACACCTGTAAGCTAACTTGACAGCATGTGTCATTGGTTGATCGAAGATTTCAGCAACTCACATCTTGTTAGATTTAGAAAACATTGCAACAATTTATGGAATACAGTATGTTAGACAGATTTTTACAATTGTATGGACTATTCTGCATGCAGTGGTCTACACAATGAATCGCTATTTGTTTTTTGAGAATGAAATTAGTTAACTGATCCAATATCTAATCCATTTTGATCAGCAAGACAGATTCAATGGACAATTTCCCAAATCATAGAGAATTGCACTTTCTCATTTCATAGATATACAGAAACATTTGCAATTTGTTGAAAAGGTTGGGAAATGCCTTTCTGCTGTGAACAGATGATGAAATGCAGTAAAAAATTGACATGTTGACATGTAACTCTGGTGGGAGAAATGAGCCAAAGCAATTGACAAAAACTGTAAATTGGCGGAAATTATAGAAGACTCTAGTGAACTGTTCCTCAAAAGGCAGGCATTATTCCTTTAAACATTTTTTTTTAGTCCAATGGCAAGAGATTCCTTTAAATGATCACGCTGCATTTCACGTCAACTCATTATTTTCAGGTCAATAGTACGAGTCTGTGCATACTGTTAATGTTCTATTCATAATGTATAGACCTCTGATTAGAAAAGCTTTGAATAGGCTTCCATGTGTACTTAAAATGAAGGGGGGTTATTATTGAATAAAGAAAAATATATTACTTTCCTTTTAAAAAAATATATAAAGCAAAAAGCAGTGTGTTATGTAACACTGAGAGAGGACCAGGAAATCCTGCAGGAGAAGAAAGCTTTGTTCATGAGCTCCTGTCTTATGAATGCAAAAAAAAGCAATTAACTTTAAACTTCCGACTGTCAAAATAAGAGAGACCAGCTACCCATACGGAAATGGAATATTCTTCAAAACATATTGGGGTAAAATGTATTATTAAGAATGGAAGATACTGCTGCACTATACACAATATATGGGAAAATATAAAAAATTACTGCCGCTTTCAGGTATTGTAATATATTTTCTTAGAGATGCTGTGCTATGAAATATACTTTTCATTATATTTTCAAGAAAGGCCACATATTTACAATACATTGCTGAATAGTTCATTTTATTGTTAGGGTATCATTGTCCTCAGAGACGGTAGAGATCTTACTCGTATGGATCTCCACGTTTGAGGACCTGTGTCTACAGATGGATGGTAGCCCTCTTTAGCCCTGCTTTAGAATGAATCCAGATCCGATGGTAGCCCTATGCAACTATTCCTCCTTGACCTCGTTTGCCTCGAGATCTAATGCACAGAAAAGGACATTTTCCTTTCAACCAAACTTTTTTTATTGATAAGCAATTATTCAAGCAGTGCCTTTTTTTGAAGGGAAAAAGGCATTCAAGCAGAGTGCAATCAACACCAAGGACAAATGAGTTTACAAAAAAGTAAAGAACGCACGCCCAATGAGGTGCTGACACTGAAACAAATAAAAAAACTAAAGAAAAGAGTTGTGCACTCATTCTCCTTCGTCAGGGTGTACAAACTGCGCAGCCAGACTTCTGAGGAGTCCATAAACCGGGACACATCAGCCCCATTCTGGTACCATTTCACTAGCTTCCTGTTCAAAGCAGCAATTTCTAAATTATCCTAAAAATGTTTGTACTTACACTATACACCGAACATCAATGTTCCACAGTCAACCTGAAAGACTTGCTCCAGCTTCATGTTCAATGTGGAAAAAAGTATACTATGGTGTATTTAAGCATGCTTGAAGCCTAATTAAAGTTTATATAATTATACAAGTATGTCCAAGTATGCTATTCTTTCACTTCCAGGTCCATGCACACACGTGGAAGAAGCATCTAAATCTAACTCACATTTTTTAAAAGTGAACTAAAACCCTATCTGTACTGCACTCCCTTTAACTATGTATTAAGCTATGCTAGGGATAGCTGCTACATTATGCAAAGGATGTGCTTTGCCTTGTCTGTTCTGTAATGATGATGATGTCTCTGTACGCACTTACTGTACGTCGCTTTGGATAAAAGCGTCTGCTAAATAAATGTAATGTAATGTATGTTGTTGTAAGTTATTATATCATGTTTTTATCATCCTCTGGCTGTTATACATCCCTGTAGTCAACCCCTTCTCTAGCAGCACCTTTTTTGAACACAAGCCCGGTGTCATGGTTTTTAACCACTGTTTCGTTCGTTTCTGCGGGACGTTATTTTTTGCCGAGTTTTGGGAAACGATTGTTTTTCCGAGTGGGCGTGTCCTTTCGCAGCTGACTTGCGGCTCTGATTGCCGTGATTCTTTTCAGCTGCGGCTCATGGTATTTAAGCACTCATAGCCTGCTGCTCTGTGCGTTAGTGTCATTCGTGCCAACTAACAGGTTAGAGAGTCTGAGTACTCAGAAGACTGCGTTGTTTGCGCGCGAATATAACGCAGGAACTTCTTAGTTTTAGGATTTTATCGGTTTAGTCTCGACTTTATTTTCCCGTTTTTTTTTTTCCTCCTTTTATTTTCTCACCTCTCTGTTTCAGTCCTCTCTGAGGCTGTAACTTTAGTTCCTGTTTATTTACCTCCTCTTCTGCTCACGTTGTGTCTTTTCCGTGTGCAGGTTTATTTTTTTGGCTTTTCGTTTGTTTATTTCTCTCGTTGCTACGAGGTGCACTCGCCCGGTTTTGTGGGTAGTTCTTTCCGTTGGCTCTGCCGGGAAGTTTTGTTCCCTTCCTTTATTTTCTCATATAATTATTATTGTGAGCAGGAGGTTTTCTTTATTCAGTTTGTTCCTTGTTCTCGTCATTACGAGTTTTTCACCCTGTTTTTTGTGGGTTGTTTTTCGTTGGCACTGCGGGGAAGTTTTGTTCCCTACTCTGTTTATTATTCCACTCCCCGTGTTAGGAGTTTATTTCCCTTGATTGGTTATTTCACCTCGTGTGAAGTTGCTTCAGGAATTCCTTCCTGGTCGCGTCTGGTCCTCACTCCCCGGAAACCCTTACATCCGGAAATAGAATGGTTACTGTTCTTGAACCCCTTTGTCTAACAGGGATAATCCTGGTCTCTTCTGAGGTAACCTTTAGGAGTGGGGGATTTATTTATTTTTGCCGGGATATGGATACCGACTTTATCGTTATTCGTGGTTGTCTGTGGACTTCCGTAGAACACAATAGAACATACGGAGTCATCATTTTGAGCCTGCTTTGTGTCATGTTAAAAAATAAGGAACCGTTGTCGCTATAGCATTGAAATCATAAAATAGTTTATAAAGATAGTATCGTGAGTTTTAACACTTTCAAACAGTATATTGGGTGACCAGATTATTTGAAAATTTAACCATAAAAAAGCACAATGAATGCAAATAAACTAAACCACTTCTGGCACCAATTGTTGGTGCTTGTTAAGGGGTTAATACATACATGATGTGATAGTGTGTCACATGATACACTATTTTCAGATGTTTTTCTGTGATTAGATTTTTTTAAAATTTTTTGTTACATTTTCTACAACTTATTGTTATGTTTATTGTCTCTCCTTGATTCTTTTAATATTGTTTTATTGTTGTAAAGTGTATTCAGACACCCTGGTGTGATTTGGCACTTTAAATAAACTTTGATTGACATACATACAGTATATACTTACTTTCAATGTTATCACTGTGAAACACTTGATGAAGCACAAATGACAAGTGCTATGTAAATAAAATGCATTATTATTTTTGTGTAATAACTGATGAATGCATGCCAGGGGATTATTGCTCAGCTCAATGCTGTCCTGCTACCAAGAGAGTTTCAAACCGACCACCAGTGGAGATCTCTGTCAGGCCTAAGCCTCTCATGAAGCTAAATAGTCTAACCACAATGAAGTTAATCCTGAATAACAAACAAACTTATTCTTGCACACTGTTATGACATTATACGCTTGCTCAAATCTCATTTTTTGATTTCAGCGCATTAAAGTCACACATTAGCCATGCTTTAATCAAAATGTCAATGTTAAAATATACCAGTAATTCTCACTGCATTTAAAATTCTCTATTCCCTTTGTTTCATTCTAAAAAGTTTAAATTAGGAATGATTTGGCCGTTTTCATGGCAGAAACACATCACGCTAAAAGCAAGCTCTTCCAAGTTATTGGAACCGTCTCATATTGCCTTGATAACAAAACGAGTGTTGTGGTTTTTCTGACTTACCTCCTGCTGTCAGTGGAGTGTCTAAGCTAAAAGCACTATGGGGAAATGTGTACAAATCATGCATCAATATAAACTTTTATAGAGCATACCTTGTTTCAACCCAGTCAGTTTTACCACAATGTATGTTTTCCATTTTAGTTTTATAACTAAACTCGTCAGGCAATAGGATTTGATCACATCAAAGGGAGCCAGAATACTCACATGGCACATCACCAAGGAAACCAAATTAGATCCATTTAAAAAGCAACCTCAAATACAGCAGTAGTCTCTTGGCTTATTGTCACTAGAAACGGATCATCCTACAACTGCTCAAAACCTGTGTTTCTCTCAGGTTTTCAGCATCAGTGGGTGTGTATATGAAATGCCTGGATTTCCAACATCAACTCTCATATTCCCATTGACCCCGTAAATAAATATCATAAACAAGCCATCGTTTTTATTGAAAGTGTGCCAGAATCATTAATCTTTGTTGATTATTACTGCCTTTGAATGGTGACTCTAGCACCATCTCACCAAAAAATAAAATAAACAAAACATACATATAACAAAATAACTTTCTATTTTTGTGCATTTCAAAATTATTTGTGTATAATATTAATGTTAACTTAAGAACATGAAACATTGGTTGGCCTTTACATTGAATATTAAAAAAAATCTGCAAAGGTTGGGGAAAGGAATGCTTTGCCACATTACAGCACTATACCACTTCATGAAGCAATCTAGCTACCTTCAAATCAACCCTGGTTGTGTTAAGGAGTATTTCTCAGGTAAGAAATGTTATTTCACTGCCCTTAGTGCTAATTTGTTCATTAAGTTATTACAATTATGCCATTATTCATTACTTGAGTTGTGTCATTTCACTGCGCAACACAATAAAATGTGGCTGCATTTAAAAGTGAACCAGTGAGTTTTCGATACAAAACTTGGTTTTGGGTATAACATTCAGGCAAACTGCAAATGCTATGCAAACCGTGTCATTCCAGTGGTTTGTATCCCAGGGTATTGGCTCCTGATGTTTCACATAGTGATCTCTCTTCCTTGTGATCGTTAAATTCGTACTGGGTATCCAAACTCTTGGGTACATAAATTCCCCGTCTCCTACAATTATTTTGTCATTTTTAGTTTAAACTGAATGTGCTTTCAAGCCCCAGTAGTAGCAAAGGGGGTTGTTCAGAGACTCCCGACAGAGGAATTTCCAACTTCAAATCTTAGAAGTGTCTTAAATTTCCCAACAGCATGGGCATTGCAATGCTGATGGAATATGGCATTAATTCTGAAAGGTTACTGAAGCCCTTTCTTATCTGAGAGGAAAGTTACAACCAAATCACAAAGTCAAAATGTGAGAGCATTACCCTTATGGAAAAAGAATATACTGCAGTATATTTTAAATATATCAGAATTATCACAATATATTTAAAATATACTGCAGTATATTACATTTCCATAAGGGTATCTATGCCTCATTATAAATGTGGATTTTTGCTTTATTTATTTATTGAAATGAAAAGTAGCCTTCTGGACTGGTATATTGTCCATTTGTTAAAATGTCACATTCCTGTTTTTAATCAATGTTTTATGTTACAGGTCCAAATATATTGTGAAAATCTGTTTTCCAAATATGCCACTCCACTGCAATAAATAGTTTCAATAGCTAAGAATAGTCCAAGCGATATGTGAAAACATTTTTACATGTGAAAACACTTTTTACATATAAGTGTAACCTACATGCTTGTGTAAAATAATAAAGTTGAACACATATTTTTTTGTGTATGTATATATATAAGTGCAAAAAGGTAATTTTTATGCAACACAAATTGGAGGAGGTTTCCTATTTTCAGATATCGTAATCTCCATGCATGGACACACGTGGCCGCAGCACATATTTATTGCAGCTGCCAGGAGTGAAACGTACGTATGTATGTATTCAGGCTTGAGAGTGACGTGCGGTGATTCAAATTTAAATATTTTAATGAAGCTTACACTGAAGTGAAAGGCCTTCATGATGATGGATGTGCGGATGGTGATAATGCAGAGGTCTGTGAATATCACAGCTCACTGCTGACGCACCTACAGAGAACACAGTGGAAACGTGCGGCCTTATGGCTGCTTCACAACCTACAATATCTCTGAATAATTGTGTGCCGCAATATCCACGCCAGTAAGACTCTTGTGGCTGTTCTTTGGTCAGATTATATTGTTAAAATTATTAATTTATTAATTTAAGTAAACCGTGTTCAGTCAGTTCCAAGTTATGCTTTCTTGCAGTGTCATAACTGAAGGTTCTGTATGGTGTGGCATGGCGTCACACCATCTTAAATGTGACACAATCAACAAGGACGTATCAACAGCTCAAGAGTTGTATCAACAGCTCAAATATCAACAGCTCAAGAGTTGAACAGACAGAGCCGTATCAATCAAACTCCTGTCACGTACCCGTTACCCGTTCTTGTTATCGCTTTGATGCCCGCACGGCCTTCAACAGCACGGGGAAACAGAAGCATGTACAGCAGGCGTTTCAGAGCTTTTGTTGTGGTGCCATTTATCTTTGATCACAACCTATTTCAATTGAAGGTTAAACGGAGAAAATGTATAATGCAGTTCTCTGGTAGTGTGGCGCCCATTTCCGAGAGGTTATACCTGCCATGAATAGAATGGTGACATGTATTACTTTTTCACCATATACATTCTCAATATAGAAATGACTATGGCATGCTACATGGAAACTTTGTTAGACTCGGTAGCTTTGCTAGCGCAGGGAGGGACAGCGCGCCCAAGGGGAACAGAAAAAGCAGTACATGGACAACATCAAAACCCATCTGAAGATGTGGCGCTTTAATGTTAACTGGGAGGAAATGGCTCTGGATAGAAACCTCTGGACAAGAATGATCTATGATTGAGGAGCGACACAGCAAGAAAAATACCTCCGTCGTGCCGCAAGCAAAAAGAGGCAACAAAGAAAGGAGAGATCCACCACCAAAACGGCTCGTCCAACTACTGCACTACTACGACAGCAACTACCCGCCAATGCCCCCACTGCAACAGGGTCTGTGGATCGAGGATCAGCCTCTACAGCCATCTTAAGACTCACATCTGACCATGCTCACCTTCAGGAGAACAATCATACTCGACCTCGAGTGATCGCCGATGGTGATGACTGTACAAACATGTGATCGGTCACATGTTGTTGATCTAACTGGCCCTTTCAAAGTGGTCAGTGTGGTATTTGATATGGATTTGAAAGCTCTCTTTTTCTTTTTGAATACTTGTGCTGGTCTGATTTCACGTGATAAGCCACCGCATTCTTGCTTTATAGTGTAGTGCAGCAAACAGTGGAAACAATAAAGAGCAATCGGAACTTTGATTTTCAGGAATTTCGCTGATGACGTGCAATTTGAGGAGAAAATGTTGAAGCGCAGTGTAACCTTGGCACATTTTTAAATTGCTCATTATTACTCTTGTCAGCAATGTTTTGCCAAGGGCTTAACACTCGACTATTTTCGTAACAATTTTAAATAAACCCAGAAAAGTTTCTGCAGAAAAGTGTTTATCTTATTCATCAGGTGAGAGGAAGTGACTACAAGGACAATGGTTCATGACATGCCCTTGAAGTGCAATGGCAATACTGATTTTTTTTTATAGATACATAAATATTCAGCATGCAATTCAGTGAAGATTTTCAGAGCAAGAGAAACATTTTAGTATGCATGCTGAGACAATATCACTTTTGTCTCAGCATGCATACTATTTATCTATCTGTGCATCATAAAAGAATAGCAACGTGCTTATTGTTTCCAATAGACATTGACTGCTATACTGTAACATTTCTTCTTGATACATTTTATTTTCCATATGAAAAAATATATATTTATCTAACTTGTCCTAAACAAACTCCATTCAGTCAATAAACACAGAAATGAAAACAATGATAGAAGCCTATGAAACAGCACTGGAAATGTGCTGCCCCAGGTCCTGCGGGTTATTTATTTAGCCGTTCCAGCTCTACAACTAACAGTTTTTCATTCTCATTAGGAAATGAATGGCAAAGCACCATAATCTTTAGCTAATCTGTTCCCTTAATGGTGTATGATATCCAGCAGTGGCCTCCTTTCCAGCCAGGGCATTTCTTAATCAGGCAAAACTGCATTTGTAACCCGCTGTCTTTGCCAATTCCCTTCACCCATCTGAAAAATAACATTAGAATGCTAACGAGTTCACCTCTCCGTACGCCTACCGGAGCAATTAAATCACCACAAATTGGGCACGCACAACTCCAGCCCTGGAGGGCAGGTGCGTATGCAAGTTTGTGTCCCAACCAATTATTCTGGCTTAGTTTTTTTTCTAAATGACTGTATTCACCAATAGCGGTTCCTTACTATGTCAGACTAGAGGAAAGCATTTTCACCAATCGTGCTATTGTATAAATGGCATATTGTATAAGTGATTGTACAGTATGTGATGAAATAATTAAGAGGAAAAGTTAGCATGACATTCTGGATATGGATTCAATATTTCTTTTTAATAAAAAATAAATCTAAACATTCTCTCTATCTTGCGGGTCTCAAGGCATGGTGGTGGTAGGCTAGTTATGTGATTGTATAGCTTTGCCTATCTCTAGCTCTTAGTGGTGTCTTCTCACCGTGTGAAATGTGCTTTTCTTTGGATAAAAGCATCTGCCAAATGATTAAATTGTAATCTCTAATGGTAATACCTGAAATTGTTCACGGCTACTGTGTGTTATTTTCAGTTTTCCACCCGGACATAAGCATGCTTTCACATCACAGTTGTACAGTATGTGTGACTTATGTTCCAGTAGCTAATGGTTGAATGCAATTAAAGCTGTTAATGCAAAGGAATATCAGTGCTGTCATTCTATTTTCTAAATTAATGCTTTCAATTTATGGAATTTCAACCTCTCTCCATCCCTGTGAGTTAGATGAGTAGTTTGTTCCTCAATGGTAGGTGTTTCGGATATGTTTTGTGGACTCATTATGCTACAGCAAAAGTCACTGGAGACCACGGGAATATTTACATCAAGTCCTGAGGGGGCTGACTTGTTACAAATCATCGTCCGCCTGACAGCTTTCTGGACACGTGGACACGGTCTCATTTCTAAAAACAAGTGCAAAGAACCCAGGCCAGAACAAGCTGCGGAGAGTGATTTGCAGCAGAACTGACAAGTTCCTGCAAATAAACCCTGAAGGCCTGACGTCAATGACACCTTTCATGACTTGGCATTTTTGAAAGGAAAGGTGTTGAAATTATGATTGATTTTTGGGTAAAACGAAAGGCAAATACAACAATGCCAGGCAGGATACTGAAGGAAACAATGAGTATGCTAGTAGCATTTTAAAGGCCAGAACCAGCCAATTAAAAAAGATTATTATTAATAATAATAATAATAATAATAATAATAATAATAATAATGCCCTGCATTTATATAGCGCCTTTCTCACCAACCGGTGACTCAAAGCACTTCACAATGCTAAGGGGGAAACTCACCTCTACCACCACCAATGTGTAGCACCCACCTGGGTGATGCAACAGCAGCCATTTTGTGCCAGAATGCTCACCACACATCAGCTGAGGTGGAGGAGAGAAATGATTTTAGCCAATTAAACTGGGGGATGATTAGGTGGCAGATTGAAAGAGCCAAGTTGGGAGTATAGCCAGGACAAGGTCTTAAGTCATTCATTCATTGTAAAACTGATCTGTGTTAACAGGTTATGGGCTAGGCAATAATAGGTGATGCTGGGAGACTATAGGGGAGAATGTGCAGTTCCATAAATCATATAGTTAAAAAACTGTATGATTAAAATAAACATTTGGTACATGCTGTCTTAGCTTTGAGTGTTCTTCATTTTCCAACGGACATTTATTTATTTTTCTTCCAAAAACAACAATAAGAATAATGAGAACCACAATAACAACCGCAATAATCAGCCAAGCCACACCATCCCTAATTAAATAATTAGCAGTTTTTTAGCCAAGATTCCGTAAATTGCAATTAAGCTTGGAATGATGGCGAGCGAACACAGGGTTCTCCAGGACCAGGGTTGGAAACCCATGGGAACTGGGAAAGGATGGTAAGCTTAATTAATGCTACTTAAACTAAATGCAGTGACCATAGAGATGCTGAATGGATAATCAGCAGATTGCATCTTGTGTAACTAATTTGAGAAACCCAGGGCCCTAACTATGGCAAAAAAAATAATAATTATAATTGTAAAAGATGTATTAAA
Organism: Synaphobranchus kaupii; assembly: GCA_029718625.1. Classification (NCBI taxonomy): domain Eukaryota; kingdom Metazoa; phylum Chordata; class Actinopteri; order Anguilliformes; family Synaphobranchidae; genus Synaphobranchus; species Synaphobranchus kaupii. The sequence continues at coordinate 114,491,328 of CM056380.1, forward strand.
TATTGATGAATGCTGTTGATGAATGAATCAAATAAATGATGCATGATCATCTTTCAGATATTTGCTGTAAGACCTTGAATTACAAGGTACACTTCATTTTCCATGGGCAACGTGTTTCATAACATACAGTAAATGTGATTACATTGATTGTCAAACTATGTGAATGAATAATGCATAATTGATATAATATGTAATATATGAATTATATAGAATTGGCAAAATGTGAAGAGTTGTGTATACTTGCCCTATGTGTAAAGAAATTAACTTAATTTATTCAATAGATAGGTTATTAAAGATGGAAACAGTCTGAGTTGTCTTGTTCTCTCCAAAGAGAGTACGACTTGCTGAAGGATAGCCCATCACTGTGCCTGACCCTGTTCCAAAACATGTATCAATTAATTTCCCTCTTGCTAAACTGGCAGATTGAATTCCGGCTCTCTGTCTGCATACATGGCCTGAAGGTGCTGTAGAATTCCCTGAACGATCCCAGCCGAGCGGAACTTGAGTTTCCGGCAGCGAATTTAATGGGAACTCCCTTAATGGCTTTTTTTAAAGGTTCTTTTCCATTTATTCACTTCTATTTTAACTTAACCTGTAGAGTGATGTCATTTACATAACTATGCTTAAAATGGTAATAAGTACTTTGGAATGTAGAACAGGACTGGTTTTTGTGATGTAAGATAACATACTAACACACAGCATACAAAACATTTATTAAAAGCTGTAATAAGTAAGTCTGCCATGGACCAAATCCTCAATCTACCAACCCTGGAAGTCCCAAAGTGTGATGCACAGCTTACCATGAGTTATTTTTAATCATGACAGCATGGCTGTATTCCACTTATTCACTAATTCATTTGATTAATTAAATGATTTTATTGAATGTCTTTATTTGATATGTTTGTTTGTGTGTTGTGGGTCTGCCCCACTGTCTATGTCTTTTTGTTGTTGCTGGGGTTACAACTGAAGTTCCCTTGCAGGAAAATAAAAGTTATTCTATTCTATTCTATACCTTCACCCAAGGAGTGAGGCCTTCACAGCTCTCTCCCTCCCTCAATGTTCTCTCAATTTCAAATTATTTTTTTCAATTTCAATTGTGCTTTATTGGCATGAAAGGAAGGCATTCCAATGTTGCCAAAGCAATACAGTATTGATAATTATAGTAAATAAATAAATAAATACATAAGGGTGGTATTGTTAACTATACATGTTATAATCAGTATAAACAAATATATAAATATATACAAGAAGGCAACACAGAAATACACAGAGAATAAATAAATAAATAAAAATAAATTTTAAAAACGTGAAGCATTAGTATGTATAATACAAAAGTAATTGAATAGTTTCATATGTTTTCTCTCATTTTATGGCAATTCATAATAAATTGTGCAACTAGCTTTATTATATTTGTTCTCCTAATCGTATCCTTACCTTTTCTACATCTGACAGAATAGAAAAGGTGAGAATTTCAATAGTAAGCTTTGGTAGAAATGACTTTCGAATCTGTTCATATTTTTTGCAAAAGAGGATAAAGTGCATTTCAGTCTCAATTTCAGTCTCAGTCTCTAAATTTAGAACTTGATTTTTTAATTGTGTAATAGGCCTGACATGCTTTCTCTGATAGTGATGTAATTGATAAGTTAGGTTTTACTATAACCTCTTCAGGAAAATTTAAGTAGGTGTAAGTGGTGGTGTGTGATAAATAGACATATCCTATGCTGAAAACGTATTTCCCTACAATCGGGGTTTTTCTGAAAAATCATAATTTTACTTTTGTCCATATTTACTGTAAGTTCCTAATTCTTACAGTATGTTTCTAGTAGTGATAGTGATTTGTTGTAACCCATGTTCAGTAGGAGACAATAGGACCAAGTCATCTGCAAATAGTAGGCATTTGATTTCTTTGTCTTCTAGGTTGAGTCCTGGGACTTTTGAGTTTTCTAATATTGTGGCCAGATCATTAAAATATATATTGAATAATTTTGGACTCAAATTACAATCTTGTCGGACCCCTTTTTCTTGTTTGAAGTATTCTGTGTGCTTTGAGCCAATTTTCACACAGCATTGATTTTTAGTGTACATTGATTTAATTGTCATAGGTCTTGCCACCCAGTCCACTATGGATTATTTTCAGGAACAAATCTTTGCGCCATATTGAATCGAAGGCTTTTTTAAGGTCTACAAAGCAGGAAAAAAATGTACCTCTGCTTTTCCATGGACATGCTTTTTAATGAGAGTATGTATGGGTGTATAAGAGTGAAGGGTGTATAAGGGTGTATGGGTGTATAAGAGTGATGGGTGTATAAGGGTGTATAAGAGTGAAGGGTGTATAAGGGTGTATGGGTGTATAAGAGATAAGGGTGTATGGGTATATTAGAGTGAAGGGTGTATAAGGGTGTATGGGTGTATAAGAGTGATGGGTGTATAAGGGTGTATGGGTATATAAGAGATAAGGGTGTATGGGTATATTAGAGTGAAGGGTGTATAAGAGTGATGGGTGTATAAGAGTGAAGGGTGTATGGGTGTATAAGAGTGATGGGTGTATAAGGGTGTATGGGTGTATAAGAGTGAAGGGTGTATAAGGGTGTATGGGTGTATAAGAGTGAAGGGTGTATAAGGGTGTATGGGTGTATAAGAGTGAAGGGTGTATAAGGGTGTATGGGTGTATAAATGTGATGGGTGTATAAGGGTGTATGGGTGTATAAGAGTGATGGGTGTATAAGGGTGTATGGGTGTATAAGAGTGAAGGGTGTATAAGGGTGTATAAGAGTGAAGGGTGTATAAGGGTGTATGGGTGTATAAATGTGATGGGTGTATAAGGGTGTATGGGTGTATAAGAGTGATGGGTGTATAAGGGTGTATGGGTGTATAAGAGTGAAGGGTGTATAAGGGTGTATGGGTATATAAGAGTGATGGGTGTATAAGGGTGTATGGGTGTATAAGAGTGAAGGGTGTATAAGGGTGTATGGGTATATTAGAGTGAAGGGTGTATAAGGGTGTATGGGTATATTTTGGGTATATATATTTCCAGGTGTTGCCATATTTAATGTCAACACTCTCTTTCTGCCTTGTATTACTTATCTTTTTCCATAGGTTCCAAAATCTGGTTAATTGCATTTCAAATTTTTTATTTCTTTTTCAATTTCAGCCAGTTTTTTTGACGTGTGATTTTTTTGTGTTTTGTATTTCTTTAGGGCTAGTGCATACTGTAGATGGCCATCTTGGTCATTGGGGTCTCTGCATTTCTGCTTTGATAGTTTTCTCAGGGCTTTTCTAACTGTTTAACATTCATTGTCAAACCACTCTTCTTTGGAAACTTTAATCTTAGTTTTATATTTTTGTTTGTGTAGGCTTGAGATTGAAGCCAATTTGTAAATAATTTTGTTTAATTTATGTGTTGCCTAATCGACATCTTTGTTATCAACGTTAGGTGTGTATAGAAAACAATCTAACATTTTGTCAATCACATCACTCTTGAAAGCTGCCTCATATTTGGGTAAGCTGTCATTTGACCATTTGAAATGAACAGGCAAATTAAAGAGGATACGCTCTTCTTCTTGGATTACGTTTGTTGGCTCACATTTCTTCAGATAGTGTGTGATCTGAGAGAGGAAGTTGTGGTTGCAGTAGAAATGCATTTATATGTTCAGGCATATCTGTTATGCCATATAGTCTACAACACTACTACCCAAAGCAGAGCTGTATGTAAATCCTCTCGTCCTGCCATTAATGACTTATAGCCCTAAGCTTTTATATATTTGAAGTACCTTCTTTCCATTTGTGTTTACAATGCTATCATAATTTTGTCTAATGTTTGTGTGGTATAGATAAGTACTTCCAAATATGTGCTTATTCCCTTCAATAGCAATGAAATCTGGCTCTCTACCAGTCATGGCATTGAGATCGCCACATAGTAGTATTGATCCCAATCTTTGGAAATGGCTTATTTCCTCCTGAAGTTTGGTGAAGTCTTCTTCAAAATAATAACGGGAATTGGATGGTGGAATATAAATTGCACAAAGGTAAACATCTTTATTGAAATTTAAGATGTCTCTATCAATTTTAATCCAAATATGATTTCTTCTTTTTTTTGCTGGTGATATGAAATTTTTGTATTCACTTTTGTACCATACAAGGATGAACCTCTTCCATTTTTTATATGAACATGTTGAACAGGAGGTACAGATATTTCAATGTAGGTAGTTAGGCAATTAGATTTATCATGTTTTTGATTCCATGTTTCATGTAGGATAATTATGTCAATGTTATGTTAAACTATTTACAAAGTTTAAAAAAATGTTTCACAAAGAAGTATTTGATCTACAACTGTAAACATAAAACATAATTATAATAATTATTGAAAATAAATCAATGTTAAAAAAATATAAATTAATACAAAATTTAAAAAATTAAAAATTAATTATTAAAAAAATATATATGCATTTGGTAATATGACAGTATAGTAAACCTTTAGCCTAGCAATTTGTTACAAAACAAACTCTCTTTCACTCTTCCATTTCTCTCTCTATCTCTCCTCTCTCCCTCCCTCAATGCTCTCTCTCTCTCTCTCTCTCTCTCTCTCTCTCTCTCTCTCTCTCTCTCTCTCTCTCTCTCTCTCGTGTGCCTGGAAAGGAAAATAGGTTAGTTCTTTAGATTAGTTTCCTGCAATCTATTTGGTTCTAATAATAGCCAGTAATATAGCTAAATGGCTGAGTTGGCTTGGATGGCTGCCTCTAATTGAAGTAATTGCCTATACAACATCATTGTTCACCAGATGTAAATGACTATTGGTTTATTAGTAAAGCACATGGTCATAAATTGGGTGGACCTATGTTAAATCAGAGTGCCAGTCTTGTCGGGCTCATAGTTACTATATGGTTATGAGCAAACTTGGTGAAAGTAATAATACCTTTAGGTTATGAGTTTGGCTGAGTGGATGTTATCTCTACATTTTAGACCACACATGTCATATTCTACACACTCCCCAATTGACGGGTTCACAGTTCACTCCAGTGGCCACTGGCCAGGGAAAGTACCTTCCTACTTTCTACCTGTGGGATTAGAAAGTGAGTGGAATTTATTGGCTTATATCCTGAAATTGCATTTAATTAAACTGCAAAACATTTCAGGCAAAATGGCAAGATTGTGATCCCCTAAGAGAAGTAAACACTAACTTACTTTTTTTTTGTTGTAATTTTCCATATGGCATTCTGCAGCCCTAAATAACACACAGGAAATTGAGTGGACATCACATGATGTGTGTTTTTCCTCTTAATATCAAGGCATTCTCTAGGGAACTGTTGCTGCAGGTCGATGGCAAGCAAACCAAATTCAAAGATTCATTCTTTGAACAAATTAGTTAGAAAATGAATCCAAACCCCTGGATACCTTGAATCTTTTCTTGTATTCAGACAGACCTTCTCCAAATAGCTCACTGTTCATAGAACATTTTCCACATTTTGAGAGTACGCTACATTCAGTCAGAAAACGCTCTCTGCTGTCCATGACCATGGTGATGAAAGAGCTTCCCACCTCAGTCCCTACCCACACACACTGTGACTCTGACTCTGACTCATTCAGACTGAATCATAGTCTGAAGGCCCTCATTAGCAATCCTCTTTCTCTTTTTGAACTTTCCCGTTGTGGTAGTGTATCAAGGAAGGCTCCTGCACAGCGTCTCTTGCCAAATCGCAATTTTTTTTTTTTGCTGACGTTTCAGTCCAAGACCTTTATCTGTCCAGTCCCAAGGTCATAGGTTCTGCCATTGGGCAGAATGGAATGCCCCTGGGATGAGCAGATACCTCAACCCAGATCTTATGGAACCAGGAGGGAAATATTGGGGAGATTCCCCAGTTATCCCCAGAACGCAGGTCTACATCAAAGTGTCAGTGGTGGTCCGTATGACAGCTCCAGAGCAATGGACCTCTGGATCAATAATCGGGACGGGTCACCCACCAACCCTGATGGAGCACGCACATGTGCCATTATAAAAACTCATGAAATGTTTTCAACTTCCAAAAAGCTCTGACTCTCCCGTAAAGACTTTGATTAATTACACCAGATGCATCCCCTGAGGACCTCTTCAGTTCCTATGCATCGCGCCTCATATCTCACCTGGTCATTGAGATGTAGTTGGCCTGCCACCGTCCACTAAATAAGCCAAGTCGGTTTATTTCTCTTCATACAGCTGATGTGAGGAAAATAACCTTCCTCATTCATATCTCCCTTGTACCATGCACCCAAGTGGATACACGTGCACTTCCAAGTCACCTATCAGTTAAACACAAATAGACTGTGCGTTCCATTGAATATCGCAGTCCGTCACAACAGTGTGCTAAGGGCCCGATTTAGACCTTTAGCATGTGGAAAAACCTTTTAGCACATGCAAGACTAAATGTCTTCGTAAATCAAGCCCTAAGTGCATATATTGGTTAGCAAGAATCTGATGATCTCGTGTTTACCTTCTATTTTCCTTATTTATTTATTTACCTTTATTTATACAGGGTAGATAGACTGAGCACACATGCTCTTTTGCATGCTCTTTAACATGCCTGTTAATGCATAGATATGCTCCCATATTGCTTGTTTGATTCAAATACTAGTTACTCTTGTATTCTGTAACACGATTTGCATCATGATTAAAAATGATCTACGTATCCACAAATTCTCTTTTTGTGTGTTTTGAGCGTTAGCTAAACACGCACGTACGTGTCTTGCTACAATGACCGCCGTCATCTTATCGATTGTGTGTCTTTTAATACCAGCTTTCCATTCGTACTAAAATGCACCCGAAAATACCTTTCCCAAACTTGCTTTCGGGCTTAGTAAATCACGTTACCTGAAGTAGTCTATTTGCATTACCTCTTCCCACTATTTTGTGAAATAATATTGGGACGCCCATTTTTGCATATTCGTTTAGGCTAATCCCCAAAAATGAGAAATCAAGGTAGGCTATCTTTCAATTTTAGCACATGCAATCCTTTTTACAGCTCGTACACTTGTTTTTTGTACACGCAAACCTTTAGTAAATCAGCCCCTAAGTGTTTTTGCCCCTCTGGAGTTAATCAAAGACCATATAAAATAACTTAATTAATATAAACAATGATAAAACGACAAATGAATATAAAACAATGAGAATACTTGCAGTGTTTATGCTCTTAAGAGAAGTTTTAGCTTTATGCCCATCCCGTATACATCAAGCTAGCTAGTAAACTGCATTTTACTTGCACCTCAAAATCTTATCTATATATAGCTTATTCATGATATTGCACTTGTGTATTTTTCAGAGAGACACACTTCTCAACTTTTATAAGTTGCTCCAGATAAGATAATCTGTTAAGTGCCCTCTCTTACCTTTCCTGTGACGTTCCAGGTAACGGAAAATACAGAGATGATGTTGCTTTGAATTATTCGTAATTCATCTGGGAGAACATCTTATTGAGGGGGAACCGCACACATTTCATCTGTAACATAGCTGCTTTTTTTTTTGTTTGTTTGATTAATAAAACGAGAACAAATTCATCGTTTCCATTTCATTGTCACTCCCCGTGTTGGTTTTATACCCTTGCTGGTATTGTAAGATATGGCTCAAGCACTGGAATCTCGCATGTTGTGGAGGTGGCAGCCAAGAGCATACAACTGCTACCATAAATCACAATAATAATGGAATCGCGACTGAAACAACTCACGGAGTCTAATCTTACCCAGCAGGCAATGAACCTCCAGGTCCTGGAAGCTTAGAGACAGAATAACAAAGGGATGTGGAGTGAATGCCAGCCAGCGGCTGAGGTATCCAAACTATCCATCCCAGGCTTTCCCCAAATTGCATCTTAAAAACTGTAGCCGTTGCCAGGGAGTGCTGCCAAGCAACATGGGGGAGAACTGACTGCTCTATTCCTGTGGGAACGCATCACAAAGCTCACCCCGGCACGGACGTTCCGCTTCCGGCATGGGCGCGTGAGAAGCGCGGCTTGACTCGAGACTGTCCCACCGTGCAAACTCCAGACGCTAGCGATGCTACGGCCAGGCTTACAAGCTGGACGGGCCCACGTACGCAGCTCCCCAGCCTCATGAGCCACTGAAACCAGCCTCCAGATGGCTGCAAACTGAACAGAATTGGACTGTTTGTCTGTGTCTCCTACTGTGCGAAAAATAGAAAGTGAAACTTTTTTTTTTTTTTTTTTTTTTAAGAGCCCCCCAGACGGTTTTCTGTTTCCCAGCAGGTGGTCCATAGGAATACCGAAGCTCACTCCCTATGAGAGGGAGAAGAGAATGATGAAGAGGACAACATCATTCCCAGGGAGCTGGACCCCTCCGAGTCTCGATTAGAAATCCAGCTCTGTACCACGGAGACCCGAATCCCCTCAACGCCCGGAGCCGCGTGAAAGTGGTAGATCTTCGGTACCTTATTAGCGTGGTTTAAATAGGGGACGGGCAATATAGCCTGTCGAGGAGAAAGTTAGAACTGCGGAATATAGGGCCGGAGAATACAGGGGAGCGGCTCAAGACTTGGTTTTAATTGCCGACTACATATATAAAAACAATAGAAGATCATACTGTTTGTATACTGCCCCGAGTGTCTGTATTAAGCTCATAAATCTTGTTGTTTCCTTTCTCCATCACTGAAGAGAAAAGCAATAGATTGTGTGGGACTCTTGCCAAAAGCATAGGAGATATAATGTGTATCATTATATTGGACTATTCCAGCCGATAACCAGAAGCTACATCGCTTCAAAGCACCAAGTCAAAAATATACCCAAAGAACTGCTTGCCCTGGTCCATGGTCAGCATTATTGCAGTACATTTTAACTGCAAGAAAGCGCTTTTTTTTACGCTCATCAACATTAAAAATCTCCAGCCGGTCTTCTGGCCCCGCTGTGGGTCCAGGGTTCTGCCTGTCAGAGTTGCACACTCAGATGCTCAATATGTTTACATGCACAAAGCAATTATGAAAATTTATATATTTGCAAATTCCGCAGGATGGGAAGAATTGGGAAGAGTTGTTACCATATGTTCCTGGGACTCGGCAGGAAAAAAAAAAGTTTAAGTATTTTATATATATATATATATATATATATTTTGACATAATACATGTTACACTGAAAATATTTTCAAGAATATTATTTATGTTATGAATGTCCCATCTGCTGTAGGTTTCAGCATAGTAGAATATATGGTTCTTGAGATTAAGACCAGATACTCGTGTCCCCTACAGGGGGACACAAATTAATTGTGGGGCCTTAGGAATATATCAGTATATCAAATCAAATTAATCAATGTAAATGTATCGCGCTTTTTACAGTGAACTGTCACAAAGACGCTGTGCAGAGAAACAAAAAACAGAAGGACACAGACGCGGAAAGGCTATAGGGACGGCTGACACTGCTGGCTTGTAATAGCCCGCTCAGTAGTGAGTCCAATTAGCTAACCGGCTAGCCGAATTCTTAACGGAGGAAAAAGTAACAAATTCCCTATCCTCTCCCCTTCACCCCTGCAACAAAGACCTTCACCAAATCTGACAGAGGACAGAGGACGCAGTACAGAGAAATACAAGGAAAATTGGGAAAGAAGCAGTATGTAACATTGTTCTTCAGTCAGGGAAGTTCCCCAGTGCACTGGGCTGTGCCGTGAAGCTGACCCGTACCCATTACCTGCAGGACTTTGTGAGAGATTCCTGAGAGCAGAAATCATGTCCCCACCTACTTTCCCATTTTTTTTTTCATCACAAGTAGCCACCCTAACCATGAGTATTAAACAGGCATTCAACCTCATTGCTACGCTAGAGAGCTCCTAACAATTTAGCAGTTCTGGTTAAGACCAGTTAATTACTGCATATATCAATGGTATACGTCTATGGTCACTACATCGGAGTGAGACTGAAAATCCCAATCAGGAGATTGTTTTCATATTCACAAATATCAGTTCCGAAAATACAAAAATAAAATATATTTTACAATCACCCTAAAATCTCTACACAATGTGGGGATTACCCACAGTTAGTTGCAATTGATGTGTACAAAGTTCCAGAAGATGGGACTTCAGGCATCCTGTTAGCACCCTGCCGTCTCTTAAAGTATGAACATTTATGAATGTTTGTTTGATTTGAGGATGAAAGAAGTTCAGAACATTCACAGAGTCATTAAATACATAAACGGAATAAACACATGTGCTGTCACGTCTCATGAGCTTTGTTAAAAAAAGCATGTCAAGTTTTCTTTGGGCGATCTGGATCACAACATGCACACACACCACACACACCGCACATGCACATGTGCATACACACACAAACACGCATACACCACTCGCACATACGCACGCACACACGTGTGTGTGCTGTGTGTGTGTATACATGTGTGTATGTGCATGTGTATGTGTGTGGTGTACACAGCGCACACACACGCACACACGCACATACACATATACACACACACACACACACACACACGCACAAATATACACACACACACACAGTCACGCATTAATTATGCAGTGAATTCTGGTTCCCATATTTCCCTCATATTTACCTGGAAGCAAAGACGTCCCAACAGGGACTGGCTTAATGCAAATTGGCAGTGTGCTGTGGAGACTGTTTTGTTCAGGTTCCCTGCATCTGGCTTACACTTCATGCACACCCTCGCTTTTATTGTGAAGCACAAAGTCTACATATATGGTATGACTTGACAATTAAATCTTAGATCATTGCCGTATTCTACGACAGATATTCAAACTGTGTTTTAATGTAATTTAATTGCCGCTTACAAGATATGTCGCTTTATATGATGTTGTAGAATCAAAAACGGTGAAGTCAATTTGTGTAGGAATTAATTGCAAAGCAGAGATGATCTTTAGCCAATAGCCTCCGACATTAGCTCCTCCCTGGATGTGCCATTGTTGATATGTATCCATTATCAGTTAAATAGTTTAGGGTATTTTGTATTTTTAAAAGCTTCAGTTAATAGTTAGCTCAGCAGTTAAAAAAGATGAATCATTTACATTTCAACTATTCTGTGTTTGCCATGGTTATACATCAAGACCACATCATATCACTATGTAAACGTTTTATTTTTGTTTTATTTTTTCAAAATTGTTTAATTTAATTAAAGAAGTTGCCCTAGGTTTTTCTTTGACAAATCCTTCATTCAATTAAATTAAAATGTGTGAAACTCACAGACAATTGTATTTAAAACATTTACATTTCTAGACAACACAACACCCAGGCTGCGTTCGGATCCAAAATGTATCCTTTCTTCCTGTCGTTCCCTTCCCTTATTTCAAGGGGGGAATCCCCAAAATGCCAGGATGAAATATAGCAGCCACACCAATATATTCCCTCGCTCCCTCGTTTATCCTCCCTTCCACCAACGGGTATAAAATGCAAGCTTCCAGTAAGAAGGGAATCCCATAATGCAATGCTCCACGTGGAAAAAATGGGCGGTCACCACAGAACTATGTGGTGATCACATTTCAACTCTATGGTGTTGCACTTCCGAAATGTTTTTTTTTTTTTTTTATTTTTTTTTTTTTTTTCTTTTTCTTTTTTTTTTTTTTCTTTTTTTCTTTTTCTTAAAATTTGTTTCTGATTTTTCCCCATTTTTCTCCCAATTTAGTAGCCAATTGAACCCCTATTCTAATTCAATTCCCCCCCGTGTAGCAACTGCTAGAGAACCACTGCTACACAACCCTGTCAGCTGGTAGTAGGAAGGAGGGGCACTTCCGAAATGTTGCGAGGGCGGTTCGGTTCCGTTTTTTGTCTGTTTCCCGTCAATCCTCTCTTGCAGTGCTCCTTTTAAGTTTGCTTGCGACACGTAGGAAATTGCGTCACAAGATAGCTCCCTCGAGGGAAGACAGCAAGGGAAGGGAGCGTGTTAAATTGGATTCGAACGCAGCCGAGGAACCTCATACAGATGGCCATTTTTGGTAAATTGGATTCATGTAACAAACCGCAATAGCAGCCGAAGAAGACTCTTTCCACAGGGTGACCTTCAGTGAGCTGCCTCCTGATTTACTATTGTGACGGTATGTGACATAAAAATGGCTCGAGCTCACACGGAGCATAAAAGCGCGGGAGAGTTATTTCACGTTTCATGGGCAAAGTCAGCTTTGAAAAATTCCGAGGCAGCTATGCATTAAAAATTAATCTGCCAGCAAGGGAGATTTTGATCATAAATACAACTTTATTGCTGGAATCCATCTTAATTACAAAGGAGCACGGTGTACGTCCAATCCACCCGCTGTGTAGTTTTGTGGCCTCATGTCCGTGATTTGTGATTGGACAACATCAGTCTTTAGATGCGCTTGCAGCCCGTCCTAGCGTTAAATAACAGAAGATGTTCGTTTTTAAAACGCAATTCGTCTCTCCCACCTTGCGCAACATTTCTTGAAAAATTGCCAACGAGCTTTCAAATTGTGGATGGATTAAAATAAATGTAGGCAAACAATGAATGCCACCCATTTTACAGCATATAAATAAATAAACAAACAAAAATACATAGGCTATATATCAGAAATTCAGAGCATAGTTATCCAAAGTCCTGCAATCCGACTGTCTTCACATCAAATGAAAGCAGTCCCATCACAGAAGGCGACATATTTGATGAGGCAATTAAAAGGCTGTCCATCGTACGTAATTACGCTAGCCCTGAAATGCTATACCCACTTCAGCAGAGTCCCATGCTGTCAGCTCGCCTGCCATGTTCTCTGATTAATAGCGGTGGGCTCTGGAGACCGCGCACAATGAGAGGGATTTTTAGCCGCTAAAGCTTGCTCAGCTGTTTACGGGAGGCTGCTGGGAGGCAGGGCTGCTGATTGTCCAGGCAGCAGCGATGATAAATAACGACAGGGAAGAGGGGCGCGCCGCGGGGACGGCTCAGACAACCCGGGGCTGCCGTCAGCAGCCCCTGGGCACGGCGTACGCGCGCCACGCGTTATTATTAATGTCACCCGCGAGGGAGGCGCCGCAGGGATGAAGATGCTATACGCGACTACAGGAGATAGAAGAAGAAGAGTGCAGGAGCGCTCCTACAACGTAGTCCAGGCGACTCCCATCCAAAATGCGTCGTCGTGTATGCGGCAATGGAAAAAAAAAAGTGGAAATACGAATAGGTATAAATATATAAAGACTGTTATGGATGGCTGTAGTTATCAAAGTGAGACCCCAGTCGGTGACTGGTTTACCGTGCTCTGAGCTGAGGCGGCCTTGTTCGCTGGAATCATTGGGCTGTGCCTGTTTTATTTGGGCCACCTGTGGCTAATCAGCCACAGGGTTTATAAGCTTGCTTCTCTTTTCAGTCTCTTTTCAGGCAGAGAATGATGTGAGGTGCGGAGCTTAGTGTCCCAGTAATTTGTGATTCTCTGTCCTGAAAACAGTTTGTAGAAAATAAATGTTTCTTGGCATTTTAGTTTAGTGTGTAAATAAAAGCCCAAGACGGGTGAGTTAAGCTAAAAGATCCTGAGGTGTCTAAAAATGTATAGAAACGGGGAGGTTATGTGTATGAAAGAACAGCCCAAAGTGGCAGATTTAGGTTCAATAAAAGATTGAGTTGAATGATACATTTAAATGAAAGGACATGCAGTTAGGCTGTCATCCGTAATTCCCTTCCTTTAATTTTGGTTGATAGGTTTTGGTTTAGTCTTATTCCCCAAAAGTCTCAATTTTGTGGACACCGTGTTTATAAGATTATGATTACACAAAACCAAAAATAAAATAAACTTGTGTAAAAAGATAAAAACCCCTCTGTCTCACAGCTTCCTGTGGTCTCATTGAAGTCGGTATTCAGAAAAAGGTTTGAGTTGAATAAGCAGTTGTTCCCCCCTCGAGATCTTAGTACCACAATAAAAGATAAATGGATAAATAAAAAAATCACAGGATCAAGAGTGAGTGAGCTGAAAGGGAAAATGAAAAGTATAGATGAAAAAGATTGAGTACCTCACTAGAATTTTCTCAGACTTTCATATCTTTCTCTAGACCCCCTTCCTCCAAGCCACTCACACATTTCCTTTATGACGTCAGGATCGGCTGCTCCTTTAATACAGTATTTGTTAATTTAATTTCCTTTATTCAATCCCCCCTCGATCTCTAATTGATGATTCATGCGTGGCACTCATTTCCTGACCTTTAGAACTGTTCTTTTTTTTAATGGCGTCCCTTTATTTTCCTTCCAGACACGTAGTTCTGCACTGGACACCTGTGAGGCCTGGTCTGCGTTCGAATCCAATTTGAAATGTGTTGAAATGTGACCGCCGCATAGTTCTGTGGTGACCGCCCACTTTTTCCACGTGGAGCATTGCATTGTGGGATTCCCTTCTTGCTGGAAGCTTGCATTTTATACCCTTGATGGAAGGGAGGATAAACGAGGGAGCGAGGGAATATAATTACTCCCTCCCCTTTCTTAAACTGGATCCGAATCACACTTGGTGTGGCTGCCATATTTCATCCTGGAATTTTGGGGATTCCCCCCTTGAAGCAAGGAAGGAAGAAAGGATCAATTTTGGATCCGAACGCAGGCCCGCTCCACCAGCTTCTTTCGCTACTCCTTTCTTCCATTGCGAGCAGCCTCCTGTTGGACCTTTACTTTTACACTACCCCTCCCAGTTCATCCTCACTGCTGCAGTCCTCCTCACCAGGACTGGCGGGCTCCTCTGTGCCTTCCTCCCCCTGGATGGCTCCTCCCCTGGGCCTTCCTCCCCCTGGATGGCTCCTCCCCTGGATCCCTGGATAGCTCCTCCCCCTGGATGGCTCCTCCCCCTGACTGGCTCCATCTGGCAGCAGCAGCTCCTCGGCCTTCTCCTCTGGCTCTGGCCATTTCTTCAAACTGTCACTTTCAAAAGGCTTTGGTTCAAACCCAGGGCTGTGTCCGAATCAGCACCCTTCCATACTATTGGGTAGGCTTGTTCAGTAGACAGGACCTGAAAGTCGTTAAGTAGGCAACATTTTCTCTAAAGTGTATAGTATACTTAAAACCCCCGTATGATACACTTACTTCCGGGGTTTCGCTGAGTATATTCGGCAGCACGCTTTTCAAGAAGTACACGCAAACATTTTGGTCGCAAAAATATGACACGCAGCTTTATTTTACAAAAAATCAGATGCAGCTTCGCTGACGTTTTCCTGCAATAACAGCAAAAACAGCACACGATGTGGCTGCGCTAAGGTGGGACGTCTCACCACACTTCCACAGTACGCTTGGAAAATAGTATGGAGGATATTTTTATTGCATACTGCATGTCGTGTACTAAACGGCACACATTAAACAGAAAACATCTCCCTGTACACTACATGGGAGACAGGACGCACTAAATAGGGCTCACCAGTACCAGTGTCACTTCACTCGACTGCAGGTGCAGAGAAGGGAATAGCATTGGAGAGAGAAATGAGTGATCGTAATAGCGAGAGAGATCGATACCGATATTGATTAAGAGATAACAGTGTTTATTTTCATGACTTGGACAGCCTGAGAACCCAATTTCTGTACCAGACTCTCTGGTGGAGGAACTTTTGAGTTTTGAAATTGGATGGTGGATTTGACTATGTAAAAAGGACTGGTTTGGCTTGGCTATTGATCCCCCCCCCCCCCCCTAATTCTGTGTTTTCAGCTGCAGGTTGAGCCTTTAGTCAAAGGTAAAATTAATGTCTGGATGAAGTGGAGACTCATTAAATTCTTTTCAGGCCAGGGTAGCATTAAATGATGCATTTTTATAATGATGAATTTTTCAGCAATTTTTTCTTTTTTTAATGGCTGTAATAACTCCACAGTCAATTATCCTTTGGAAAGCTCGAAATATCATAATTGGCCAACTATCGAACGGACCTCTACAGTATTCACAACCTGTCACATTATTAATAAAAAAGGCATCTTTTGGAACTGACATTTTGGCTGCATCACTAGGATAATGTTTAAAAATTAAAGCTCAGATGAACTTAACTATATATAAAATAGTAACCCTCGCATTCTTTCTGTAATTTATGCATACCTGTACTAGTGTTCATATAGCCTCATTGTACACATTAAAGAGCGATAGCTCATTGATTAAAGATAAATGCTAAAGTTCAGTGCAGTCTAGCACAATGTGCCCTATTACAATTGATGGTAATATCAAAAATATAATTCCACAGTAGCTTGTCACAATAGGTTAAGTTGATTAACCCACTGCCGGAGAAATCTGTATTGTAGAAGATAACATATCCAAAAGTTGATTTAACAGATAATTTAATAAATTACCAGGTTAGTTTCAGAATTCTTTGATAAGAAATCTGTAGCAATGCTATTTCTTTTTTGTATGGTGAAGGTTTGTTATTAGTTATAAGTATCTCAGGAAACACATTTATTTCTTCTTCTCTTATATGCAATGTATATGGTTTGTATCTGGCAACGTGAAGAGTCGATATCTGAGGGTCAATTTTAATAGTTATTGCTCTGCTATTGCTGCAAGCAATGTCAAAATGAGTAAATAAGGCATTATAGAAATGTGGAATTTCTTATGTTGTACCTGGCTGTGAAATTGGAATTTACTGGAACCCACACCCAGGTGAAGCGAAATTATATTAATTATCTTTTGAAAATAAGAGAATGCTGAATTGGTAGTGCATGAAATGGGCAAACACTCCACTCAATCACAATGACAAATTCTGCTGAGCACCTTTGGGTCTTGGCTACCCAGGAAAAAAGTGTTCCTTCAAACTTAAATATCCACCTCCACATTGCATTGATGCATTCTGTGTCAGTTTTTGAAGGGTATGGTGACAGTAAAGATCTAGAGTTGGGTATAGTGCCTTCTTATTCATACGAAACCTGGGGCCACATGTATTAAACTCTGAGTAAAAGAATGCGTAAAAGAATGCTCAGGGAGAAAGTCCGAAATCTGCTTACGCAAAGTTTTGCACTTTCTCCCTCTGCCTTTCGGTCAAGGCATCGCCATATCGCACTGACTCCAAACGTTGCGTACGCACGGCGTCCGGCATGTGCCGAGGTGCGCAGATTCTCTTACTTTATACATCACAGTTTACTCCCGAAAACTCCCTAACTCAGCTTTCTGAGGGCATTTTTCTGCTCAGCACTGTTTATACATGTGGCCCCTGGAGTCATGGTTTTAAAATTTATTTATTATTAATTGAGTTCTAATAAGTAGTTGCCGTTGCCTACGGTGACAGTCTCGATGTAGCAATTGAAACGTCGATGGCCCTCCTCCCAGGCCGCAGTCCTCTCCATGAAATAAGACGAGTGGAGAAGGAACTGAGATGCGTAGGGGTTATTAATTTCATGCGGTAATTCCTCTAGCAACACAAGCAGAATGACACGCAACGCATGCACAATTGGCTAAGGGAGAATGCTAATTGGCGCGGTGACAATATTATCAAACAGATGACTGCAGAGGAATCGGATCCATATTCATTTGTTTATGTTGCCATGGTACTGTCCTCCATTATGT
This sequence comes from Synaphobranchus kaupii, assembly GCA_029718625.1. Classification (NCBI taxonomy): domain Eukaryota; kingdom Metazoa; phylum Chordata; class Actinopteri; order Anguilliformes; family Synaphobranchidae; genus Synaphobranchus; species Synaphobranchus kaupii. Next base: position 114,508,755 of record CM056380.1, read on the forward strand.
CACTCATAATAGCAGCAAGCCGTCTGGACTGAGGAGGGAGTGCATCCCGCTCCCACGCTACTTTAGCGCGCGCGGTGACTGACTGATCAAATTAGCCGCCGGAGCCAAGGTGGGTAGCGCACGGGGAGACGGTTGCGTGCATTTCATCATCGTTACTTCACCCTCCGCGCCCGCCTCAGCCCTTTTCCCCAATATTAATGACGGTCTGTCCAGGTGGAGCACCTGAGTTCTCTCTCCTCCCTTGCATTGTACCGGCTGATTGCTTTTAAAGTCTGTACTTTAAAACTTACCAATTGACATTGCTAATTTGCATATGCATGAGTGTCCTAGCTGCATGGCTGCACTCTGCTGTATAGAGATCAGAGTTGTAGCTAGACGCATTCACGCTATATATACTTCCATCCTATGAAAACTGTCAAAGTGACTGCGCCTGGCATATCAGTGTGTCTCTCTTTTAATTATGTACAAGAGTATAGGCCTGTGACCCCCCCTGGTTATAAAAAATATAATCATGCAGCCGTGGCAATCTGGTGTCTCCGCTAGCGACAGCCAGCACTCATCCCCTTAAAAATAAACCGTCACAAAGTGTCTGAAATGGGCTGTGGAATGAGGTGATCATGGAGCCGCGGCCATGGCGTACACTTTACAGGTAACGAGAGAACGGTTATACGTCTTTATATATCTTTACTAAAACCCCATACACTGTTCTTTCATTTAAACCCGCCTGAGCAACGACTCTATCTTTTTTCTCTCATTGTGTATTTTCAAATTTGCCTATATTTTAAATTTCTTGCTAGTTTCTGTTTATTTACAACAACAAACGGGTGTATTATATTTAGTTCAGTGGACTGGTAAATTGCTAATGCACTTGTATGAGTATCCTGCAATTTGTGGGCATAAGCACCACCTGTCTGGGGAGATCATTTTGCCTTTACTGTTAGGAGTTCATAAAAACATACTATTTACCATGACTCAGGGTACTTGTTCGGTATATCTGTAGAGTATATTCATTAAAAACATACTATTTACCATGACTCAGGGTACTTGTTCGGTATATCTGTAGATTATATTCATTAAAAACATACTATTTACCATGACTCAGGGTACTTGTTCGGTATATCTGTAGAGTATATTCATTAAAATGACACCGCACGATTCTAATTGGTTTATAGGTGCATTGAGCAGGAGTTTTACTTTTAAAATATTATAAAATAATCATGCTCAGACATATCTATGATGCACTGGCAATCACTGTCTTCTTTGTGCACATTTGCAGAATACGTGCTCCTCTGCCTGTATTTGTTACTCTAAGATGTGTTCGGGATGTTTCTGGATGTGATGCTCTTCTGTGTGGGGAGGGGTGGGTGTGACAAGCGACGTGAAGTTTACGACTTTTTTGTGTTGGAACGGTAAGTAAAGTTGCCTCTACCTATCCAGCTTGCTACATTAGGTAGCTAGATGGCCGAAGTCGAGTACCTTGGGGTGGGCGGGGTTGTGGACGGAGGAGGAGACTTATATGATTGGAAGTACAGGACCACAGCAAGGCTACAAATCCTGCACAGTGCATTTTAAAGTCTAGTTTCAATCAGGTATGTAGGAGCAGAGAGCACTGTCCATTCAGCACCTCAGAAGCAGAGCTGCAGAACCATGGACAGCGTCACTCCCACTCACGGCCATGGTAGCAGCTGAGGCTTGTTGTTTAATGATGGCAGCGGCTACCCATTGCCGAATCAGGGGGTTTATATAAAGGTTGAACCCTCAGCTCTGGGAGGACTTTCTTTATGTTGTGTATGACTCGAGGGCCCCTATTCTTGTCGTGGTTTTGGCATTTTGTTATTTTTGTGGACGTTTGCTTTTTACTTGGTCTCTAAGGTCTGTGTAATTTATCCAATGTGTTGTCTCCCTCATCCCATTACCAGCTGACGCGGTGACCAGCAAAGCACTCGCTCTCATCTGTCTTTAATGTCTGCAAGCATAAATACTGTGGATGTGCGCAGTAGAAATCATCCAGGCAAAGACGGTGCACGATCAAACATTGGTCACGTATCACAGACAGCAAGGAGAAAGCAGTGTAATTCACTTTATTTTCTATGCCTGTAGACTGTGAAATGAAGGGAAGAAAATGTCAAATTTCCTTTCAAGATTCGTATTCTGTGAAGATTCAACCAGGTGTGAGCAGGAAGGGAATTCAGTCTCTGGAGAGCTTCAGACTAAGGTTGAACTCTTTTATATTTTTCAACGTCTGTCGTCATATTAATAATTAAATTTGGAAGGGATTGGAGCCTAATAAACGTTGATTTACTGGTAAAAAGCAGTGAACCCCCCGCCTGCTGATTTTAAATGAGAATCCGCTCCCTATGCTCAAGTGTTTTATGAGGGTGACGAGACTCGCGGGAAAGGCAGGCCAAGATGTGTGAGCCTTTACTTCTCCTTCAACATCCCCTGCCAGGATGAAATAATTGCTCCCAACACACCCGAAGCCTGATATTAATACGCCATTGGCCTACTCCCTCTCCACCTCAGCTGATGTGTGGTGAGCATTCTGATGCAAAATGGCCGCCGTTGCATCATCCAGGTGGGTGCTCCACATCGGTGGTGGTAGAGGCGAGCCCCCCCCCCCCCCTTGTGATTGGGAAGCGCTTTGAGTCGCCAGCCGGTAAAAAAAAGGCGCTATATAAATGCAGGGCATTATTTTTTATCATTACTCGGATTTGTGTTACATTTGGATACTCATTAGATAATGTCTTGGGACAAACTGCAAGTTATACAAGTATAGGGAGTATGCTCCTCATGCACAATCAGGCTAGCCATATGGCTTGTCTCTATGGAATGTTTTGTAGTTTTAGCAGTACTTTTAGCACAGCCAAGAAAAAAGGTGAAGTTTCTTCATGTTCAGTTGTTAGCGTGGGGAATGAAGGCACAGTGCATCCCGCAGCCAAGAGCTGTCCAGCAGATAAGACATGAAGGGGCAGCTCTTTCAAGGCAGGGAATCTTGCAGAGGCAGATAATGATGACTTAAGGTGCAACCCAGATAGCAGCTATTTTTATTCCCGCACTTTAAATGTCGATTTGTATCTGTAATCGTAAAACTGTTACCAAGTCACACAAATTCAAAAGTAAATAGAGGTGTTGTACTTCAAAAGAGAGAAATCCTTGTCCACCAGATTTCAGGTCCGTCCATTTCTAAAACTGTCTCAAGAGGTAGTGTTGGAGACGACTACCCATAATGCATTTAGGATAGATTTGTGCAATTGCAGAGATCTTGAATTTTTAAGGTCATACGCACAGGTCTACAGCGCCTGTCCTTCTGTCATATATGAATATTTAAATATGCAGTGCCTTCCAAAATTGTTTTCAGCCTTGGTAAAGATGAGAAGAAGAAGAAATGAAGAAGAAGAAATGGCCAAGAAAAGTTGTTTATCAGCTTGATTGTGCATTTGGACATATGAGATAAATCTATACTTTTTATAGATAAAGATAAAGCTTTACCTTCGGTAAAATTGTTGAAAGAAAAGAAATTCCTCATGAAGAAATAAATATTTTTTCTCAACCATGCCTGTTGCCATTTATATTTTACATTTTAAAGTTCATCTGAACCTTTAGGAGCTCTTAAGTGGTCGTCCTTGACTTCCTGTTTCATAATAAGATTTAAAAAATAGGCCTTAAAATGCCAATTTCCACTAGTAGAGCAATATGTAAGAGGTTTTAAACCAATGGACCTGTGATGAACCTGGCTGGAAGAGGACACAAATACACAAATACATTTTGCCCCCACCCACAGTGAGGAGCATGGTTTGAGAGCCAAAAAATTCCCCAAGGATGACGGTTGGAGGATTGCAGGAGATAGTTTCATCTTCGGGTCGACAGGTCTCAAAAACTACAGTTAGAAACAACCTCCAGAAACAACGTATTCCCCTCTGAGTTATGGTATCATAATAAGGTTTTATAATTTTTTCTCATATGAATATTTGTACTGGAAAACAATGTCTGTATCTCCTGAGAGTCGTACCACTGTAGGTACTTACTGTTAGTTAAATATCTGGTGTGTGTGTGTGTGTGTGGTGTGTGTGAGTGAAGAGACCGAACATCTTGTGTGCATTGTGGAAGTGGGTTGATGAAGATGATGAATTGTAAGCTAAAAGAAAATGTTTATTGGATACTGAATTTTAAAACCAATAAAAGACAATTAAATCTCTGGAAGGCGAGAGGAAGACTGCTAAAGATCTTCGGCCTACAAACTGTTCTTCAGATTACATCTGAGATGAGAAATTTGGAACAGGTTTAAATCTCTCAGGATTGGTCGTGTAGCATAACTGCTGTCAGGAACAAGACGGTTGGAGGCGTATCTTTCAGGTAGGTCACAGCTGTTGTGCCATTAGCATACGGAATCTGAATTACTTCATGAAACATCCAGCTGTAAAAACCGATACAATTTGAAATGTGATATGTGTACATTGTGTCTCCTAATTAATACATACTGGGAAATGCAATCTCACGAATGGTCCCATATCTTCCCCAGTAGCGCACCATAGGGGGCACGAAACTAGAATAAATAGCTAAATGGAAAAATCTACAGGACACTGGAGAAAGTATCTGTTGCACGGACTCTATCGTCACGTTTTCAATATCGGCCGATACTATTTCAGAAATGGGTATACGGTTTAGAATACAATTCTACAAAGCCAACATGGGGTCAAGGGAGATGAAAACAAAGCACCTCAGGGTAAAATGAACCTCATCACAGACTGGCAGGCTGGAGATGGCTGGAACAACGAAACGCAATTACGGCTGATATGCCATTTCATATCTGATGAATGAACTAACGGTTACTTTTTTCCGTTCAAACTTTTGAAAATAATCCGGCTATATTGTAGGCCTTTGGCAGAAGATTCTGTAATTAAGTTCACATAAAAGAAGTGAAGGTAAGGTCAAGCACAGTATATGCATCCCTCCTCAATAATACGCCGTCCTGATTGAGCTCCATGCGCCTAAGGGAATTAATCATTTGTCTTAATTCTGGGGCAAGAGACGTGTCACTAGAAGAGCTGCAGTAACGATACCTACAGAATGATGTCCCTGTTTGGCTCAAAACTCATAGGGTGCTTCAGCACATCCTGGAATTCTGAAAAGTATATTTGATGCCTTAGTCCTGGACTGATGTCTTGTCTGCGGCAGACAGATAACACTTTAATTAAACACAGAGGGCTATGTACACCAGCAGCTGAATGCTTATGCGTATGCTTAAAGACATGAAAGATGGGGTATGTGATTAACAAGGAAATTCAATCACATCAGTTCAGTGTGAACTTCATACCACACCAGGCAACTCCGTAACTGCTTTTTAGATGCAGAAGAAATAAGGCCTGATTTACTAAGAGCTTTAGCACATGCAAAACCTTTCAGCACATGCAAAATTAATAACAACCAATGATTGGTGCAAAACAAATACCATGACCAATCATTGGTGACGTTATTGGTTTTGCATGTGCTAAAGGTCTTAGTAAGTAAGGCCCATGGTCTTCTAATCAAAGGTCCAGAGCATGCACAGATTAGTGCTACAGATGTGCTACAGCATGTTTGCACATTAAATACACGTTTTTTTTAAATCAACTAAACATTTTCTTGCCTTGAACCATAACATGCTCCTCCTTCATACAGGTGAGAATGCTATTGTACATGTGGATTATTAATAATGAAACCCAAGCTTGTGACACAGTCTGTTGAATTATTATGAAGCAACTGCCATTTTACTCTCAATCTTGCATTAGAAGTTAGGTTTCAGCACAAGATGGATTCCCAGGAAACTGCAATCATGCAAAGGGTCATCGGCTCGATTGTGAGGGGGATCTCAGGACACTGGCTCCTCCCCCTTGTTTGTTGAATGACAGAAGAGGAATCTGCTCGATTAAAGCAACGGCCTGCGTTTTCATTTGAGGTTGAGTCACCAGGAGATTACTACAACTTAATCACGCTGTCAGGTCAAACATTGTTACTGTGTCAATGTGAGCTCAAAGTTAATAGGCTTTAGCAAAAAGACAGGGGAGTAGGAAGCATATACTATATCATATCTTTCATTATGGCCTCCAAGACAAGTTTATGTAGGATTGAAATGAAAAAGGAAAATACATTTGTGATCTCTGTAGGCCAAAAAAACAATTACGACAGAACAACAAAACTACCCGCCTTCCGCTGTCATTCAGTATCACACCTACGGCCCAATAAAAAGCAATGATCATTGTTTATTCCAATGCGTGCCTCATGGCTGTGAATTGGAGTACTGTTATCACAAATCTTACTTTCAAGAAGAAAAAAAATGAATTTCCACCGTGAAGCGGAATGTACACTGAATGGAAATGAAAAGTACTTATAGAGCTTAACTTTGGAGTGTTTTTTGCTTTTTTTTCAATTGAGCAACGATGGAAGTTCTCTTCCGGAGACATGATTTGAAGTAAAAATTGACTTGACTCATATTTCTCATGATTTCCTTAGCAAATAAATGGCAGTTGGGCTGCCGTCAGTGCCAGCCGTCTGTCCACAAGCGTTTTGTGAATTGTCACAACAGCAGTGGCAGCAGAGCCACTCGACTATTTTACATTTTAACAGCAAATACTCATCTCGACTGCTTCACAACAGTCTGCTAGCGGACAGCTGCTGTACCGTACGATCAATTTGTAGTGCACATGCTTATGTACATTTCAACAGAAAGTGTTTGATTTATCAATAGGAAAAGTTAAATATTTATGATGGCTCCAGGTCTTGCATGTGCACATATCTTTGTGGTATAAAGGTGGCAGTCCTATAATGTTCTGCTAGGACTTGGCTAATATGCTAATAAGTGCAAGGCATTAATGCATATTTTATATTGACATCATTGGCTTAATGATGTTGTTAAGTGAATATCCCCTGGTTGATTGTGAAATTAATATTAAAGCAATTAAAACGGCAGCAAAATATTTAAGTGACATTTCGCCCCATGAAATTAAGGGAAAAAATAATGTTTAAGAAAATCTATGTAAAACTCATTTAAATGTAGTTTGTCAACACCCGGGTTAGTGATGACCATTTTCTTGATGTACCAAAACTCCTCTGGCCATTCAAATTGATGTTTCCTTCCCTCCATGTTACTAAACATTGATGACAGTCTCATTATGACTTTATTTGTGTTGCGTACTGTATAATACAGCAGTATAACAGTTTATCAGTTCATTGAGCACAATGACCCATTTCAAATGGATCTTAATGATGCAACACATTCATACTGTATATAAAAATATTCTGTATTTTCATATTGCAATCATCTGTGAAAGACTGCTTAAATTTTATGACCACATTGATATTGTATTTTTATGATGTTGAATGGCCAAGAATGCCTCTTTTATTGTATCTATGAAATTAAATAAAAAGTAAAGATTACCCTTTTAAAACGAACTTACTCTGTCAAAACGCTTGAGCGTCAAAACCTTTGACGTGTCGACATCGACAAACTGTCACGATACACTTCTGAATGGTTTATGGGCAGTTCCCGTAAGCTCACCTCCCTCTATATTTATGTGAAATCAATACAATTTAAACCCAAGAAAGATGATAAAGGTGCTCAATGGACCAAATAAGCTCCCCTGTGATTTAGGGGTCTCCTCAAGCAAGTTACAGAACATTAACATTAATTACAGAATGACTTGCCTGCGAGAGGTTCATTTCAGTGCTATGTGCACTGGAAACTTAAGGTCTCCGAAAAAAAAGTAGAACTAATGAATTTCAACGCGTCGTTTCTGAAGGTTTCGCATTTGCATTTGCGGAACGTCTTTCAGGTGACGAAGCACGTTGCTTTGCCTGTATGACCTCAGAAAAGCAACATTGTTTACTGAACAGCCAGCGGGTAGTTGGATTTGGGAGCAGAGGAGGTTAACTAAAATGCCATTCACTCCCACCTTCCAACACGCTAATGCGCGCTGCGAAAATAAATCATTCAGGGGAAACTTCAGTTCCGTCTTCATCAATTCAGTGTCGTGACATGTCTGCCCGCCACAGTTTCACATATGCCAAGGTCTCCCCTGCATTCATTTTCTTTTTCCTCACACTGAACAATGTATCAGTCTTAACAGCCTTCATAAACAAGAGCTGATGTGGCCAAGTAAGAAGGAGGATTGTGGAAAGAAAGTTCTGAACACATTTTATTCCCCCCTCAACAGCAAATAGCCAAATTCACAACGGACCCCTCTGCAGCTTAATATAATTTAGAATCTTGAAAATAAAATCGTTGGATTAATCTACGGAGTATATGTCGTTTGGTTTACTTTGCAGCATATGGAGAGAATGTGTCCGAGGACACGTAGATAAGAACTCTCAATCCCACAGTCTCACAGCCCCACAGCTGTAACTCCTTAGACCTGGCAGCAGAAAGGTGTCACTCGGCCTAGCTGGTCTCCCCTGCACCAGACATTGCGGCGCCAGGAAATCAATGCAGCCGAAGCCGTAATCTAACACATCAGACACTGGCTTCTATCGAGGTGTCACTTCGAGCCCGTCCATGTGACAGACGTGTCACAATGGACAAGTCATGTGCCTGCGTGCAAAACAAATCCCCAATCCTAGGGCGCCACGTGGGGTTCCATTGCGTCATCAATATAAACCCTGCTGTGAAACTCGTATACTTTGCACTGATGACTTGACTTGACTTGATAGGAACAGCTCAGTCTTACCTTAAGAAGCTTCGAAAAACCCTGAAGATACTTTTCACAAACTTTATCCATGCATACCCATCGCCGTCGTGTTCTAAAAAAAAGTCGAAACAGCTGTCACGGGGAAAAAGGGAATTCTCAACCCATTTTCCTGTTCATGTCCCCCTTGTGTCCCGGGCCCAAATGGAGATTTGTCCTGATAACTTCTGCGGACCTGCGGCTCAGAAGCCCTTGGGCATCTAGGCACTTAAAAAGCCCGGCCATCACACCAGCTGATGAGCTGACTTTTACTCCTAGACTGGCCTTCTGGAACAAAGTTGTGCTGTTTTAGGGCAATTGTGATGATGTATACACTGTGTATTTAGTGTCACTAGTAGCTTCAACTTAAATGCATTCATAAATGTAATACTAAACATCAAATTAAAGCACTAACCACGAAAATCACATATATTTGTGTTAGCAGTTACTCATCCATAACAGAAACTAGCCCATTATTACCATTGTCCATTAATGGTAGAGTTACTAACCTATATTAACCCATCACCAAATTAACATTTATTAGAAGAAGTAATAGTGTTTGTGTTATTGTCTTTTATTGTTATAGTTACTAGATGTATTTTCAGTTGTCCATGTTGCTTCATGGGGGTGGGCTCTACTGACTGCTCGAATCGCAGTGTGGGAAATCAATTTGTTTCTGAAATAGATTTGATTAAACCCCACATTCATTTGATATATGAATGCAAAAGCTCTACCAGATGTATTTGATGCGTTTTGATGAGTTTTGGAATGCATAACAAATGCTTTGATTGACTTTTAATCCTAAACCATCAATAAAAGCTTGCTTAGTTTGCAAAAATTACCATGTCATTGTTGTGCAGTGCATCCTTCCGTTTTGTGTCTTTGTATGTACACACTTTTAAAATGGCACTTTGATTTATAAAATCTGGTTCTGACAGCTTTCTCAATATATATGGATAATTAAATTTTGAGGACAGTCACAAAAAAAACTGAATGCACTGTAAATGAGCACATAGCTTCGGGGAAAACAAGAATGAGACCCAAATGTAATGAAAATGTATATTCATCAAGATGAAATTGCTAAAACTTAAGTCAGAATAAATTACCAAGAGGCACAATGTGTACATTAGTGTTGTACTTTTCCTCAAAGTCACAAATGTACATGTACAAATGTTGTTATGAATAATTTATTTTAAAATTTAACAAAGATTATTGAATACACAGTATGCATTGGTGATGATGTAAACACGCATTGCAAGTGATTTATTGCTATTTATGCTATAGTGAAGACAGGAGTGCTGAGTATAACCATTTTTTCATTGTCTGCATAGCTTTACTCACAGTAAGCAAACAATTCACTTATAATTATATCAAATGTCAAGAGCAGAGCTTTCAGTGTCCAGTTTTTAATGCACATATTTTAATTTATTCATAATTACCTAGTATGCCAGCTCAATATATTTCTCTTTCTTTCTCTGCTCTGCTTTTAGTTGTTGAGAGCTGCCTCAGGAGGCTGAACTAAACGTGGCTCTGTGTGGGCAGCAGGGTCAAGGGTCAATTCTATAAATTCAATTCCAATTCAGTTCCCCCTGCATGTGTATCGGAAATTATTTAAACAATTTAACTACAAAGAGTAAGAAATTAAATTACTAATTTCAGTAATTCCACGTGTGTAATTCCAGATTTAAATGTCTGAATTCAAGAATCCATTCCAATTGCATTGCTTAACGTTCCTTGAAATTCCAGCACGTGGGAAAGTTTGAGTCTGAATGGGAATTATCCCACTACTTTCTATTTATACCAGAACTGATCCACAATTTGTCTTGGTAGAGTGTCAAGAACAGTAGAAGAAATAAGAGTTTGATGGCATTTTAGAGGGAAACATGGTGCATCTATTAATGTTTATTTGTTTATTTCGGCATGTGTATAGTCACATTGCATCACATTTCTGAAATATGCATTTAACAAATACATTTCCTGCCGAAAAGGGATACGGGAAAAAAGCAGACTGCTTATCAAGTCCCGCCCCATTAATGACTGCAGTATGTGTATGAATCTCTTCTCTTTGGTTTGCATCTTTCTGTATCCCCCTGGACCACTCCAACTCGGTAAGAACCAACCATTTACGTAGAGTTTATTTATAGCTATAGGCCTAGTATAAATACTGCGTTCCCCACAGTGCGTTGTTTTGTCATCATCCACAGGATACCATTGTTTGCTTTCTGTTGGGATCAAGCATTCCCATTCAGATGTTCTAATTGTTAAGTCTACTTCTCCCTTTCACATATTTTCTCACATAAGACAGGCACCCCCCCGCCAGAGAAAATACATTTCTCTAGGGGTGTATCCAAAAACCCGCTTCTGTTCTTCTTTCTGTCCTTGCTAAATTATCTGGACGTTTCTGACAAGCTGCTGTCCTAAGATATGCCTGAATGGCAGTGGTGGCGCAGTGGTAAAAGTCGGTTGCACGGCGACCAGATCCGAGGATGCCCGGTGCCTTGGCGGCCGCTCCCGGGGTGGGGGGAGGTACTCGGCGAGAATTGTCACGCACATATCGACCCTGGGCCAGTTGGATCGCGGTCAGGAACTCGAGGAGTCGCGCCCTGAAGAGGACGTGGCGCCCTCCTTCCTACTACCGGCTGACGGGGTTGTGTAGCCCTCCTTCCTACTACCGGCTGACGGGGTTGTGTAGCCCTCCTTCCTACTACCGGCTGACGGGGTTGTGTAGCCCTCCTTCCTACTACCGGCTGACGGGGTTGTGTAGCCCTCCTTCCTACTACCGGCTGACGGGGTTGTGTAGCGGCAAATTTTCAAGCGGTTGCTACACGGGGGAGAATTGAATAATTGGCTACCAAATTGGGAGAAAAAGGGAAAAATCTGAAACAAATTTTTACAGGATATGCCCTGAATGCCCCAACATTATCTTCTTTTAAGACCAGGCTGAAAACATTTCTCTTTTCAATAACCACTTCCTTTGTTCTTACCCTTTTGCCATGTAAAGCATGTTGTGATGCTCCGTATATGAAACGTGTTTACAAATAAAGACTTGAATTCTGAGGAAGGAGTAATGTACCCTAATGTTGACGGCCTTGCTTATTTTCTCCCTCCAACCTCCACCTTGTTTTCCCACAAAAATCTCCACTGATCTTTCTTTTTTTACTTTCTTTCATATGTTCGGTTTCTAGTATTTTTGGAACTGTGACAAATCTGCAGTTTAGACTTTAGTCCATTAAACATGTAGGAGATTTATTTTTAAATTACTTTTAGAAAAGGTGTTAGCCAGGTCTGCTTCTCACCCTTCAAGGGGGGTTAAAATATCCCAAAATATGTCATTTTCTTGAAAAGTGCTTCCTCACACCACACAGCATGAGCTCTCAAATAAGTACATAAAATGCATAATGTATGACAGGAACACTTGAAAATTGGTGTAATATCTGACTAAAGGCACAGCAGAGAATGTAGGGACATAGACCTTTTACTTTTGATGTTTCAATAAAAGAGCATCAAAAGTCAGTCAGTTAATTCCAAAACATGATAAAAACGTAATACATCTAGCAAAACACACAACATCAAACACGGCCACAAATCACCAGAAAATAACTCAAAATCACACCCACACTCCCCACATTCCTGTTACAGCACCGTTCTAGTGTATGCGCAGGCCTCGGTCTGGTATCAAATCTGGATGGTGCGAGTGGCCAGTGTTGCTCGCTAGTGACTCCTGGTCGTTGGGCTGCACATGTACTGTCTTCCTCCAACTCATGTCTGTGCGAGCGCAGCTTGCAAACTGCAGCGTGATAAGCAGCAGTGGAGACTCCCCATGCTTTAGATGTGCATGTGAATTCCCTCACAATGCTCCCCATAGCAGTAAGTATATCAGTCTACAAGCGGCACTCAAGAATAAAAATGACAAAACTACATGGGCCGTTGCCCGTTCCCCTTATTATCATCATTCAACTTTATGTTCTTATTCCCACTGACAATAACTTCCTAAAACTCCATCCAACTTTTAATTGTCTGCATAAAATAATTTATTTTGCTACTTTTGGCATTATTACAGCAGTTAAATCTATCATGTTTTTAACATTAAACTATGACCTCTTCACTCGTTAATGGCTTGTTATGACCTCTTCACTCGTTAATGGGTGCTACTTGTCAGTGTTGATTCGAGGTACGGAACACTGCTGTAGTTAAAACAAAAAAATAAAAAATTAAAATCAGGTGTCGACTAAGAGCCAAGTGTGTTCAGATGTCACACAATACTGTATAAACACAATTACCCAGCCCCCCTGTTTGAGATTGTCATCTGACTAAAAGCCATCTCCCTTAACCCCCCAACAGATGGTCATTAAGGACCTAATTTCTAAAGGCCAATTTTTTTCTTAGCCGGGTGACATTTTGGAGTCATGTGAAGAGGGCACTAGCTTTGAACAGCAAAACCTGGGCCCAGCAGTGATAACGGCAGGGTTTTATTATTTTTTTTTTTAGCAATAGTCCTCCATATTAGATTTCTCTTATACTCTCACTGGGGTTACAGGAGTCTGTAGAAGAATACTACCAGGTGCTAAACCTGCACCCTTTTAAAAATGATTTAATGTCTCTTCTCTCTTCTTTCCCAGGGGCCATTGTCATGTCTCTTGGTAGAGCTGAGCTGCTGCAAAGTCCCAGCAGCCTCTGCTCCAGTTCCTGCTTTTATACGCTTCCTGGTTTCAGGGTTAAAGCAAAATAACGGATAGCACTTATTGCTAAAAGCACTTGATATAAACCTACGGGTTATGTTTGTTTATCAATTTCTTAATTTACTACTGTCACATAATGGGAGAGTAGCCATAAAATATCTGCGATGCTAAATGTGACGGAAACGTAGAAACCGTAAATGTCGCTCAGCTGCTACTGTGAGCTTTGAAAGCTATTCATAAAAGACAAACCCTGCGTTTGTAGGGTCCTTATGTCTCATTTGTAAGTCGTTAAAAGCATGCATAGAAAGGACATTGCCACAGTGTTGCTGCTGAAACAAGTCCGGTCCTAAGCAGATGGAGTGGAGAACTATTGAAGGCCTACTGTGTACCGTTTATTGCAGACCCTCAGGAAACTACATCACTTGTCATGCTAAATTAATATGACCATAAATAAAATGATGGTAATGCGTCTGTGTAATGTCAGGGTAATGGCCATATCTTGGTCTGAAGTAGACTGTTAAGTGCAGAAAGCTGCAAGGTGCACAGTGACTAATGTTATGTCATTTAATATGTTATGAGGGGGTCAAAAACTCAAGTCCTGAAGGGCTGCAGTGTCTGCGGGTGTTTTTGGTCTCCTTACAATAAGCAGCGGATGTAGACCTCAGAACCACGGTGTGAGCACGTGTTAGCCAATCAATGACTTGAACTAAACACCATGCCGATCACACCCTCCTGGGGCCACATGTATAAAACTCTGAGCTCTGTCTCACATGTATAAAACTCTGAGCTCTGTCTCACATGTATAAAACTCTGAAGGGGAATAAACGAAACGTATGTATGAAATTCTTTCGAATGTATAGTAGAGTATTCTGGGGGCAATTGTAACAGGGGTCAATTGTAACACAACTTTTTGTTACAATTGCCCCCAACCCTGAACACATGAAACTAGCTAGCATGCAATTTTATGGTGTTACAATTGCCCCCTGTTACAATTGCCCCCAGAATACTCTACTTATTTAAAAATCGGTCTTCATGTGTGTGTGTGTGTGCCCCCCCCCCCCCCCCACTGAAGTATGTCAGACTCAGTGTCTTTCTGCTCTTTCTCTGCTTCATCTTGTTACAGGCGCTGAAAACGCCATCTTTGATGGGAAGTGGAAACGGTTTCTCTCAACCTTTCTTACTCTTCCAACTCTTTTTCATTCCACTTCTGTGCCGGCCTCTGACTGCTCATATGAAAAATCTCTGCGAGATTCAACCTTGTGGAATGTCTGTTCAACGTCCTGACCTTAAGGAGCAGCAACAACAACAACAGCCATTTTTATACACACTTTGTTCATCGTTCTTTACTGGAATGAAAAAGCAAATCCATCAAAAGAGGGACAAGAAAAGGCTTTTCTGGCCCTCTCTTAGGCAGTTTGTTTGGCTTGTCTGGGCCTGTATATAAACCATCATAAACATAAGACTGAAAAGAACTTAATCATGTATGCTTGTATGCCTTTACAAGAAACAAGTATAGCCATTATGCACATTGATGTAAGATGATCATTCACAACCGACTGAAGGACTCAAGTGCCTTTCAACAGATTCACCAAAGGGAAATTTGTAGCAGGGGATGACAGAATTGAGGTTGTAGGCAGGACTAAGGAATAATTATGTTAATAATGTCCGCTTAAGGTGACAAATTTTAATATTTCACACCACAATCAGCTGGACACTTTATTATTTTGCTCATTAGGCAGATTCTCTTGTCCAGGGTGACAATGTAGGCGAACATAACTGTATTCAGCTGATTTATGAGTAATAATGCCAGATCTGGATTCATATTTAATAATAAAAGACATAGTTTGCAGGCTGAGACTCATCGGTGGTGAAAAGGAAACCCAGTGAAGTCTCTGTCTCTCCCCCCCTCTCTCCCTCTGTCCCTCTCTCTCTGCCTCTCCTTCTCCCTCTCTGCCTCTCCCTCTCCTTCTTCCTCTCTGCCTCTCCCTCTCCTTCTTCCTCTCTGCCTCTCCCTCTCCTTCTTCCTCTCTGCCTCTCCCTCTCCTTCTCCTGTTACCATTCCCTTTTTCCAGCACCTGCAGCACCACGGACAGCAGCCATGGCCCATAGTGGATCACCACAGAGAGCGTCATAGCGACTGCATAATTCAATCATCCCAAACCAACAGCAGCTGCTGGGAATCAAGGCTTCATCAGTTCCGGATAAAAACCCAAGGAACAGCGAGCTCCTTTTTGACTCTATGTCGGTAACAAATGTTGCTTTCTTTCTGGGATCCGGAAAACCCACCACACTGTGTGATCCATAGCAACCCCCACCACACTATGTGATCCATAGCAACCCCTACCGCACTGTGTGATCCATAGCAACCCCCACCACCCTGTGTGATCCATAGCAACCCCCACCACACTGTGTGATCCATAGCAACCCCCACCACACTGTGTGATCCATAGCAACCCCTACTGCCCTGTGTGATCCATAGCAACCCCCACCACACTGTGTGATCCATAGCAACCCCTACTGCCCTGTGTGATCCATAGCAACCCCTACCGCCCTGTGTGATCCATAGCAACCCCCACCACACTGTGTGATCCATACCAACCCCCACCGCCCTGTGTGACCCATAGCAACCCCTACCGCCCTGTGTGATCCATAGCAACCCCTACCGCCCTGTGTGACCCATAGCAACCCCCACCACACTGTGTGATCCATAGGAACCCCCACCACACTGTGTGATCCATAGCAACCCCCACCACACTGTGTGATCCATAGCAACCCCTACTGCCCTGTGTGATCCATAGCAACCCCCACCACACTGTGTGATCCATAGCAACCCCCACCACACTGTGTGATCCATAGCAACCCCCACCACACTGTGTGATCCATAGCAACCCCCACCACACTGTGTGATCCATATCAACCCCTACCGCCCTGTGTGATCCATAGCAACCCCCACCACACTGTGTGATCCATAGCAACCCCCACCACACTGTGTGATCCATAGCAACCCCCACCACACTGTGTGATCCATAGCAACCCCCACCACACTGTGTGATCCATAGCAACCCCTACTGCCCTGTGTGATCCATAGCAACCCCTACCGCCCTGTGTGACCCATAGCAACCCCCACCACCCTGTGTGATCCATAGGAACCCCCAGCCTTAATCAAACCCAGCTGCGCTAACTTGACCTTTGACCTCTTGTACTGGATCACCCTTTGACATCAGACCCTTGTGCTTTCCCCTGATCCTGCATTGATCACGTTGTTGTCGTTGTGTAAACGGCTCATTCGCCTCTTCGTCGCACCATTGCTATACTGTGGCTTTACAGTACGTGCAAAGCGCAGAAAGACATAATAATGCAATCCATTTCTTACAACAGCAGGTCCTAATTGAGATACATTACAAGTGACCTGCTATTAAGATGCATGAATGAATCACAGAATGAGAGAACAGGCGGTTATTATTTTTTTCCTGCATCTTTTCCTCTAAACGATGAATTCCACGCTGACATCACAAGGCATGCATCACAACACAATCCCCTCACACCTAGAGAGGCTTCAACATCTCCAAGATGGCCGTCCCAAAACTGGTCAAAATGCCTGCCTCGTGATTAATGGCCATGGAGACAATAACGCTAATTACAACATAATCCATCAAGTTAATCTATGACACCGGCCATTTTCGTAAACAAGTAATGTACTACGGTATTTGAATTAAACCAAAATGAATGACGGTTTTTCACCTGATTTTAATTGAGTGTACGTTATGGCTAGTGACGTCTTTCACCGAGCATCTCTCAGGGATCAGCAGGATGCTCGTAAAATGCTTTAAAATACGTCTTTGTTATATTTTCCTGCAGACGCTCGGTTTTAACAATTTGAATATCCAGGCTCTGTTCCAAAGTCAAAAGCGGAGCCGCGGTGGAAGAGAGCGAACGGCCGTGGCTGGAGGGAACTCGTCTTCAAACGAGCGGTTTTAAGACTGTGTGAGCGAATGCATTTTTCAAACGAGGGGTTTTAAGGCTTTGTAATAGGAGTGTGTATGAGTTAAGGGCAGCCGTCGCCCATACTTCAAGCTTTTTAACGAGGCGGTCGGGGCGCGCCTTTTCGATGGCCGCGCTCGTCGCTGCACCTGTGTCTCAGGTAATTAAACACACTTGCATAAGCGCTCTTCCTGTTCCTGTTTTGCAAACACAGCATCGCTGCTCATCAGTCTATAATTGGTTTATTTAATTAATACTGTATTTTATCGGTTACTTGGATCATTTCAGTGAGCTGAAGGACTATCGCTCCCCAGTCATGCATGTATCTGGCATCATTTTGCCCTTTACAAACCTGGGTGAAGCACACGTGGCGAGTATAAATGTGCACTTTGCCTGCCTGTGCAATGGCCTGAAGCTCGAGGACCAGCTCTTTAGCTTGAGAAGCAGGCATGCGACCTTGGGAAAGTCTTCTCCAGGGTTTCAGTATTGGCTAATGAGGACTTGCAGGCACTGCTTTTAAAAGCAACTTTCGGGGCGTATCTGTTGTTGCTTACGTTTTTGTTTTTGTGCAACATTTTCAATGAGGCCATTGCAGTTTGATAAGGACTTTAAGGAAGGTTTCGCCAGACTGGAAATTTCAATGAATATTTCAACAAAGGCTTTGTCCATGGTTACAAGTAAGCCAAGTAGCGGGGAAAACTTTTTTTGCTTAAAATTGAAAAATTAAAAAGTGGGCTCTAAATGCGGATTGTTCATTGTTGTGTGAATTGCTTTTCACTGTATTCATAGGAGACCTTGGCGAATATTCAGTTCAATGTCCATAAATTACCTCAAAAATGTTTACCAAGAATAATAATAACCTCCAAAGTATAATTTGACAAATTTTAAAACTGAAAAATTAGTACAGCGCTGAGCAGCTACTGTGAGGCTGATGGAGGAAGTGCCAACATGAAAGAACTCCAATGTGTGTGTGTGCGTGTGTGCGTGTGTGCGTGTGCGTGTGTGCGTCTGCGTGTGTGCGTGTGCGTCTGCGTGTGTGTGTGCGTGTGTGTGTGTGTGTGTGTGTGCGCGCATGTGTGTGTGTGTGTGTGTGTGCGCGCACATGTGCATCTCATTTACATTGCCATTACAGCAATGGATCCAACATGATAACAATCCTCCATGTGCAGTTTAATTTAGGCATCCATATTTTCTTTAGCAGACCACACACAGAAGCACAAATGTAATTTGAAGGTAGAAGATTATTGAGGTGTATTAATGCACTTGCTTTAATAATTGTGGAACATTTCCAGAACCACGATTTAATCGAAAAGTGGGCATTGCCTTGGATCTGAATCATAATGTGTTGCTTTTACCCTTTTGTAATGTATTTTAATTGATGTGGTTAAGCAATCATCTTGCATGCAGTGTGAGTGCTTATGTTCGCTGGCCCTACGTCTTTACTTCCCATTATTCTAAGCAGCCATTGTTATTATTTTCCACAAAATTACAGTTATTAAGAATACACGTGGCTATCTAAAACATATGTACGCATGACTACCGTAAATCAGGGCATTCTACAGCGACTGTAAACCAGCCAGTTTCACTTTATCTTGTTCATTCTGTTTCTACTCTCGGGTGAGTCCTATTCCTCTCCGCTGAGCCGACGGACTCACAGGGTGAAAAAAAACAGCTCTATTTCCCGTTCGGAGGAGGACATAGGAGTGAAAATGAACCCTCGTACTGTCCTGTCCAAATCGCCCTGTCCCAGCCCAATCCTGCTAAAATCTTTTCATTTTTGGTCCTATCCTGTCCTGTGAAAAATGTTGCCTGTCCGAGCGGATTCAAAACAAAGCACAGATATACAGTTCTCGTCTTGCATCTGTGGTATTTCATTGTATTGCAATGCTTATCATTGAATAACTTGGAGACAAATGTCTTTATTTAGAAGATCATATTATATATCAAGTATATTCATTGTAAAAAAAAATAAAAAATCTTTAAAAACCAAGTTACTCACATACACAAATCATATCTCAGTGCATCTATAGATAACCTCCCTGGGTGGGAAGAGGAAAGAGAATATACAAAATAAAACACCCTGTAAGTTATCTCGTATACATCACCAACCCTAGTTTGACCTCCAATATCAACTGTTCATTTACTGTTCATGGAAGACCTATATGGTTTAATGTGGTTACAGACCACAGAAGCTTAATATACCATAACGGCCCAGGGGTTTACAGGAAAATTGCAGGCTGGGAACCTAATAGACCATATAATCATAAAGCAAATATATATACATGTTGGCGAAGTTTAATGCTAATTTAATCTTCAGTTGAAGTGCTGCTCTAAAAAATATAATTCCCACATTTCAATAAAAGCACCAGTAAGGGGGGATATGGGGTCTGTTTGGAGAAAACGGTAGCGCACACACTGAACGCAGTATTTCTCACCCAGTTACAGTGATCAGCGATAGATGGTTGCATTACCATGGGTTGACTGGCATAATTGGGGGTGTGTCTATAAAAACATTCATCACTGAAAACTTGTTCTCGCTTAGCTAGTTTGTTTTCATCCACCAAAGCCATCTATTACACACTGCCTCTCGTGAAATTCTGGTGGCCTTACTCTCCCCCATATAAACATGGAACATCTGGTAGACAAGCTAGAAATCTACAGCCATATGTATTTTATACACACAGTATGTCCATTCATTTCGGACGTCCATTGTGCATAATAAGAACAGAGAATAAAGTATACATATTTGCATATCTGTGTGCATAGATCAGACTTGTGTTCACATTGTTCTTTCAATGCCTTTCAATGTCACCCTGAATGCAAACATCTGCTTAATAAATAAGTAAAATAATTACAACATGAGAAATGTCTAAATCTACTATAACATCAATAATGGACAAACTGAGTTTGCCCTTATTTAAGCCTCCTCAGAGAAGTGGTACAAAGCACACATCTCAAGAGAGATTTACTCTTGTGAAACTTTTCATTTTACAGAGCAGAATATAAGTTTTAGCTTAAATATGTCCACTAGAGTAATGTCCCTGTTCTTCTTCATTACTTCAACACTGGAGGCGAGAATGTTTATTTCTGCCTCTCTGACAAATAGATTAAATACATTTCTAAGTTTGAGTGTATCATTTTTTTCTTTCCTTTCTTACTTAAATAATGTTTTATACACATTACTTGGTTTAATTTACATTGTCAGGAGAGACCCCAGCTGAAAGTGATTGAGTTGAGTGTACTACTGTAGCTACTCCCTGTACGAGGCATGTTACCTGACCTGATTTTGTCAGAAACTTTACATTACATTTTACATTTTAGGCATTTAGCTGACGCTCTTATCCAGAGCGACTTACAATTAGTACACAGAGAAAAAAAGCCTAAGTTCATAAATCAACAACATTCCAAGTAGCAATTAATGAGAGTGTAATGGACAGACCATAACACACCTGTGATAGGTCATCCTTTGTCACAAGAATTAATATGTGGAAAGGAAGGTGGAGTTTTTTATTTTTTTAAATAGATGGAAAATAGATTTGGAAGAGGGCAATGGGAATTGAGAAGGGTAGAAGGGGTAGAGAAAGGGAGGAGAGGTATTTCCTGAATAGATGTGTGTTCAGGTTGCACCGGAAGGTGTGGAGGGACTCTGCTGTCCCGATTGAGTCATTGACTTTAATGACTTGCCCAAGGCACACTGATAATTCCATTCAAAATCTACCATTTGGTAAAATGCAACTTGTTTCTTCCAATGTCTAGCAGCTAAAGCTGAAGTTAATCTAGCTTCAGGTATTGACAGTAGTGTTAAACTGGCCATGTCTTGTCTTGAAGCATCACGGGTCTGTGGGTACACAGCAAGAGCGTGATTTCTAAACCCAAAGTAATTATGCCCAAGAATTCGAGCTTAAAGGAGAAGTCACCACACTTACTGCATGTATTACTTGGGCTTGGGTTTACTTTTCACATAGTTATAAACCTTACCTAAAGCCTGTTGTGCTTGCCAAAACTGGTCTTCCAATTTGGCACTGCAATACAATTCCCATCAAGCCTTTTGTCAGCATCTTTCAGGAGCCATATACAATGACTTTGCACTGAACTGTGGGAACTTGAGGCAAGGGGAACACTGAAATTGCGGTGTACGCTCTTTCAAGATGAGGTTTAAAAGTTAGGAACACTTGCCATGTCATTTGATTGACTGACAGAAGATAATTACTCACACATATATAGATGTTTGACTTTTTAAAGATGATGACAAATAACCAAGAATATGAATGCCAATGCACATATCCGTCTCATATGTTTCATATAAAAGAGTAGCAGAGGTCTTCCCCACTACATGAACAGAGGTATTTGTCTAAATCTTAAGAACACTATCTTGTCAAGTAGGGTATTACAAGCATGGAGCTCTGGGTCTTTTCTTGCCATCTGCAGATAGCAAAATTTTTTGCATTTCTGGGAATTTTTCATTTCAGGCATTTCATTTTTAGATTTTCTTCATTCAACGAGGCAAAGCTGTTTGCTTCCCAAACGGACTGACCAATCTGAACTCATTTCAGAAGAGTTTGACTATTACTTGAAGCTCCTAATATAGCGGGTGTAGCTCGGCTAGTTCGCTAGTAAGCACAGTGAGGTGCAGTAAAGCGAAGGCCTTGTAGCAGGTTACCGTGACAACACTCTCTGGCGACGCAACCCTCAGGGTCAAAATAACGACGTTATCCTTAGCTATCGGCGATGTCGTCTTTAGCTGATTGATAACGCGTTCGCTTGCGAGTGAGAGGAGCGGGGTTCAAATCTCACCTTGGACTTCTGAGTAAAGTAAGCTTCTCTCTTTCTATACGGTTACACTAACATTTGTCTGCTTTCCCAACTAATCACTGTCAGACTTCCAAGACAATCAACGCTCTTGTGAACCTCATTACAAAATGGACCCTGTAAGACAATGTTAAATTGACATGAACATCACCATTCAGTCTCACCTGTACACCATATAGATAACTTTGAGCATTGAGAAAGAGGGACTGAAGAAGCTGAAGAAATCTTATTCAACATTTCAAGGTTTTAGTCGTGAAAGATCTGTACATGTGAAAATATGCATTTATTTATTTATTTTAAAGAATATAAATACTGTCCAACAGTAAAGTTTTCTGTAGGTTCAACTTATAAATGAGACAACATGAAGAAGGTAGTGGGATGCTTATAGTGTATAGCCAAAATGATAAAAATATCAATACAATATAGAAGTCAAAGGAAGTTGTGCTTAAAAAAATAAGTAACACCTTAATTTGCTGTTGGATTTGCATTTTAAAAATTAATGCAACTATGTGTACTCACTGATTTTCAACTTAAGAATATGTGTTGACATTTGCATAAACCCATTAGAGTTGGCTGAACCTGAACTGTTTAAGTAAAATGCACTTAATTTAAAAGGCTTACTTTAATTGAACAAGTTTAAAACACTGCAAAAAGCATTTAACAACCATATCCCCAGCTGAGCTTCTAACATAATTTGAATCCAAAGTTTAGGCTGTTCTCTTTACATATATTGAACCTTGTGGTTTGTTCCAAGGGAGACCAGAAACCATCTTATAATACAGGATCAATACAGGGAGTCCTCAAAGCAACAGAGCCTTCATGAAAAAACATTCTGTGAAATACTTCATACGGAGAAGAACACCATAAGCTTTTATTTTTCAGCTGAACCCAGCTAGAGGACAAGGCGTACACAAACTGAAGCCATGCCTTGCTTGGCCTATCATAGAGCTACTGACATTGAAACAAAACTGAAGGTGCTGGCTAAGCATTTTTCTTTACATTAAAAATGCTTAGCAGATGCTCTTATCCAGAGCAAATTTATACTACAGGAAGAAGCTAATCAAACTCCTATAGATGTTAATGAGGGGACCAAATTGGTTGTGTCCTTTAACCCTTCTAGCTTAGTTTATTTGCATTCATTGCTTTTTCTTTTTTTACAGTGAAATTTTCAATCAATCTGGTCACACAATATACCATTTGAAAGTGTTAAAACTCACAATTCTATCTTTATAACCTATTTTATGATCCATTTGTTATAGCGACAACGGTTTATTATTTTGTAACATGACACAAAACAGGCTTGATCAAAACGACAACTACGTACGCTCTGTGTTCTGGAAATCCACAGACGACACAAATCACATTTTTGAGTTTGTTACTATAATGGGGAGCCTGGTTCGGAGGACCAGACGTGACGTAGAGGGAGTCAGAAAGTTAATTCCTGGGAAGGAATCAACCACAAGTACAGACATAATCTGTGTAGGGAAGGAATAAACAAAATAAATAAAGTACCTCTCACTCTTAATAGGAGTAACAGAAACGGAGGAGAAATAATAACAACCCATAAAATAATGGGCGAAAAAACTCGTAGGCTTGAGTATAGGTAAAAAAAAAAAAAAACCTCTCACTCTCGATACCGGAGAGTAGAAAAACCAGAGAGACAAAAGAATAGAAAAATAAGCTGGCCCGGGAAACTTGCCGAAATAGGCTTGTAGCTCCGAGCATAGTCAAAGCAAGAAACGGAAATGACCTCTCACCCTCAATATGAGAGAGTAGTGCAAACAGAGAGGTGGAAAGGAAACGGAAAAGCAGGAACTGTTTCAAAGAGAACAGCAAAGGCGGATAGAACCGAGGGACAGAGAAAGCAAAAGCGAAATGCAACAAAGGCTCAGCCCCGTGTTACGTCCCGTGAAAAGTGGTCACCATTTGATCCTATACCGTTTACCGGCTACGTGTCACACAAAGAAAACACTGAAGCACCGGAAAACGAAAGCTCAGAGCTTTTATAGCCAGCAGGTAACCTAGGACAGGTGAAAAGAATAAGTGCCTGGAGAAAACGACCGCAGAAACCACAAGAGGCTACCAAAACCATGACATGACCCCCATTCTAAGGGACGACCCCACGCAATCCCTCAGCCTTGTTGCTGCGGAAGACCCTAATTAATTCCGGGTCTAAGATGTTCCTGGTGGGAACGCAGCAACGCTCCTCAGGGCCATAACCCTCCCAATCGACCAAAAACTGAGCCCCTCTACCCACCCGTCTCTCGACCAAAATGCGCCGAACCGTATAAACCGGACCTCCCTCCACGAACCGGGAAAGGGGCAGTGGCTTGTCCACTGGAGCAAGAGAGCTCACCAGCACCGGCTTTAACCGGGAGACGAGAAAGGTGGGGTGGATGCGCATGGAGCGCGGGAGCTGCAACCGCACAGTGACCGGGTTTATCCTCCGGATGATCTTAAAAGGACCCACGAATCGTGGCGCGAGTATACGGGACTCCACTTGCAAGGGCAGGTCCCGCGTGGAGAGCCACACTCGTTGCCCTACCCGGCCCTACAACCTTTTGCTTAGCCGTGGCGCGTAAGAGAGATGCAGAGGTTGATACCCCAGCTGAGCCTCAAAAGGAGAGAGACCTGCGGAGGCATTACGCAGCGTGTTATGGGCGTACTCTGCCCAGGCGAGATGACGACTCCAGGATGTGGGGTCCCGGCAGCAGCGGTAAAACCAGAGTAAGCTCAAGCAAACTCACCTGATCTATTAGTCTTTAAAAGCAAATCTAGCATACCCGGAAAGCAAAAGGTGCACAAGAGCAAAACAAAAGTCTTCCGCAGGCTTGCTATGCTTCTCTATCTGTTCCTTTCTATGAAAAGGTGACATTATAAAAAATAAGGTGAGAGCTTCCTCCCAAATTGGCCAATGTAGGCCTTTTCATACAGTACAAAATAAGTGGCTGCAAATGGAACTGATGCCACAATAACAATTTAAAATATGCACTTCAGCATGACGGCAAGGCTGGCAACATACATACAGCAAACCAAAGAAAAAGATGAATGGCCTCTCAACGAGAGAAATGCCACAAGTACTGTATGCTCCCCTGGTAATCAGGCACATGTGTCTTCAATTTCCAATCACGACTCAGGTGAGCCGAATGAAACAAGTTACAGACAATTAAAGGGCCACACTAGCAAGGCAGCATAGGGAAGTAACACCCCCACGCATAGACAATGACTAATCTGTCCAATAAAACTTGACATCCGCAGATTAAACATTGAAAACCAAACAAAATTTACCTACAGAAAATCACAGAGGGAGGTAAAAACCGACAGAATGATACAGGCTTAAAGAGAGAACTACTATCAAATGCCCAATAGCACTGCAATGCAACAGAGCCTCCACACTGCCAAACACACTACCGAAAAAAGGTACCAAATAACACACTAGAAACATTACACAAAAGGCACACAATTATGCAAATGTATCACTGTCATGGGTATTTGCAGCCTCTGCTGTTTCTGCAGTCGTCTTTCTTTTTGGCGTCGTCGGGACGCTCTATCGGATTTTTCCGCCTCCGTTCCGGTATTCGTATCTTGCCTGACAATTATTCTCTGCACCTGTTTTGCGTTTCCTGTTGGCGATAAATACCTTAGGACTTCCGCATTTCCGCACTTCAATATTGTCTTTGCTATGTTGACAACGAAGTCGGTAAGGTATAAGATTCGGTCGCTGCATTTCTGGTTCGTATGAATAGGAAACGCAGCAAGTCTGGTTTAGAGTTAGGAGAAAGATTTATTTTAGTCTTTTTCTTTCCTTTCTCTCTTTATCCTTTGTACTCTTCTGCCAGTTACCTTTTTGTTCAGCTTGTTTTCACCTAGAGCTGTAGGTAACAGGTTTTAGTTTCATTTTTATTCTCTCGCCCATTTATACAGGGTGTTTCTTTTGTTTTGATTCACTACCTCTTGTTACAATTGTGTAAGGTGCGTGAGGTTCTTTTGTTCGTTTTTCTCGCAGTTTATCGAGATCGCCTCAGTTTTTGGAGGTTGCTTTGTTTTGCCTTGTGCTAGGGAAGTTTTGCTCCCGATCATCTGTTATCCCTGTCCTGGTGCGGCTACTTTCGCGTTTTGTGGCGTATCTCTCTAGATACGCTTTTAGAAATCGTTGTCAGACTCGTTTGGTCCTCCGAATCTCACACTCCCCTACTAGTAGTCAGTTACAATAGAATGCAACACCACATCAGAAGACAGTGTACATGCAAAATAGAAACGAATGCAAACTGCTGAAACAACAGCTCACATAACAGTATTAGCAAACAGGACTACAAGACACAGATACAAAGTCCAATATAGGACTATTACAAAGTCCAGGTTATAGACTTGCAAACCTTTAATGGCAAGCTAACAAAATCCAGATCTTGGACGACACAAAGCGAGCCCCACTAGCAGGCAAACAAAGTCCAGCACAAAGCGAGCCTGTAATGGTAAGCAGTTCAAACTGGACACAACCCCAAGCAAGCCTCAACAGCAAGCAGACAAGTCAAGTCAAGTCAAGTTTATTTGTATAGCACATTTTCATACACAAGGCAACTCAAAGTGCTTTACATAAGACATAGAAAGACATTATATAAAAAGTAAATTAGAATAAGAAGTTAAAACAGTTATAATAAAACGCAATACTGGTTGGGCCCACAAAACAAATACCCCAACAAACACTCTTACCACGAACAGCCTGCTACCTGCCAAACAAACAAAACGGAATATCAAAATATCACGGATGACAAGAGTTAAATGGATGCAATGCAAGGCACTATTGTCATCACACTGTAACTCTGTCTATATAGACTTATCCTGCTTGTTTTCATTGCCGACTTTGAGATCACCGTGTGAAATGCACTTTTGTAAGTTTCACTAGCTAAAAGTCACTAAATAGTGCCCAAATTTAAATGGTATGACATAGTTGTACATGTCAATACTTCAACCAGGTGAAGCATTGCAGCTTTCTCGTCTAGAGACAAGATTTAGACTTGGCTTTAGGTTCCATAAAACTGAAGCGGGGTTTAGAGCGCAAGATCGCCCCCACCTGACCTTGTTTAATCTTGACGGGTGCTCAGTTGTGCCAAAAATGGCAGTGAAAGATTTTGCCAATATATTGACCCTGGTCCCACATCTCCAGAGTGGGCTTTCAACTTAAAAATATAGCTAAAATCTGGCACTTCCTATCATCTGGGATGCGTAGAATTTGAGGCAGGTTTTTGCCACAATGGAACTGGAATGCCCAGTTACCTGGCTGTGCAAACACTGCACTGAAGAACTAGCAGCTAGTTCAGAATGCAGCTATTTATCCTGAAGTATGAGAATATTACCCTAGTACTAGTAACACTTGTTTATAGGGTCAAGCAGCAGTGTTTTTGTCAGACATACTTTTACCTTACAAGCCTATGAGATCACTTCATCCTCAAGACACTGGCTATATCTAGAAATTCAAAGAACTGAACGGGTGGTAGAGCCTTTTCCTTTAAAGCTCCCATATGATGGACCAAGCCTTCCACAATGGTAATCGGACACAGTGTCAATATCTAAGCCTGGACTAAAAAAGTGAACCTTTACAGTCAGGCTTATGATCTGTTATAGACAAGACAGAGAAGCATGCGGCCATATTTTAGCGTGGAGAGAAACTTTCCGTACCATCACCTGTCAAATACTGTGACACCAATTTTTTTCAGACGGGCTCTTAGTATTGTGAGGTGTCTGGCCCTTCACGCCCGCACAGTTTCTGCCTCTGCCCTGGGAGTTACACTGCCATAGGAAGCTCCTAGTGGATTATATGTTGCCAAATCTACCCCGCTGCCCACAGCGATATCCTAATTGCCTGTTCCTGATTCTGTCTACCTCCCTCACAGGTCATGTCCCAAGTCAACCCCTCAGCCTTCTGTCTGGCTTTATTCTGCGCTTGTCGGAACGCAAAAAAAAGATTATGTTAAAAACATATGGTATTGTTTAAACTCCTTTTTCCTAGAATTCATTCGGTATTAAACACCAAAAAAAATAAAAAATACTTTTTTTTTTTTAAAATCAGCAAAGAAATTTGAGTGCTATGGACTTGCTGCCAATAAAAATTTTTTGGTAGTTTCAGAGAAAGACAAAAAACCAGGGGATGTAGTGGAAAGGGGGCGAGTATTGCCGTATCACAAAACCCCTCTTGTGCTCTTGTGAAGACACTGAACTTGTACAGTATAATTAGCCCAGACCATAACACACTCTTTCTAAGAGTAGCCTCTTCCATAATTCCTCCATGATTAACGGATACTCTCAGATGACACTTTCCTCTTCTTGCACATTGCTCTTTAGATTCATAACAACCACAAGCACGAATAATGAATACCAACTGCAATTAGGGCACATTCGTTTGATAAATTGCTTAATTGAAACTTCATTTACCAGCGGAGGGGCTGCAATGGTCCACCGTGCAATTTAGGATCATTTTCACAGCTATGACAGCTGGAGGGTTTAATATTTCATTGCCATAGCAACAGAGTGATGCATACTGAAGGACACACATATTTCTCTTTTCATGTAATGGCAATCTAATCCTTACCGGGGCTGTTAATACTTGATTATTCACAGAAACACCTAAGTGTAATTAATTACAGCTCCTCTACATTAATGGTCATGATATGAAGATGAAGATGAAAAGAAAGAAATGGTGAAAAATGTTGGGCTGTTAAAAACAAGTTTCCTTTGATACGCTCAGTCTGAATGTCATGACTGGGGGGGTCAGTACCAGCTAAATGTAGGAGGCTGAAGCTGCTTTGCTGAACCATCAAGGTGCACGGAATGGAAACCAGTGGCAACGAGGAAATAAATGCAGCTACACTTGAAGCAGAAGGTCAAGTATACAACATGACCAGCTTACAAAGCAACTGGAACTGGAACTTTACTCTTTAATCCACCTTTAATACCTTGCATAAGTAATTTTCTTAGTCGACTTGCAACTGTCAGTTGACTGTTTTTTAAAACCTCAATAGCACAGGTCATAAGTCATGTTGGTTTATATCCTGAATAAGGCTATTAACGTAGTAAAATATGCCATTTAAAATAATTATATTAATGAATGCATTTTTTTATATTTCTATGGATGATGAGAGCCTTGATTTATCCTTTGACCAACCAAATTTAATACATTTGGAGCATTAAGTAAACTTTTTTTCTATAAACATGAAAATCAGTTTTTGGTGTAATGAAATATACGTGGTTTGGTTATTTAGTATTCTGCATACATGAATGTTGTATGTACAACAGGCGAAGAGCATCCAGCTTGGCAAAACTAGAGTTGGAATAATTGAATCAAATTAAACACAAACTAAAACTAACTTAATTCCATAAGTTTTCCAGGAAGCTTCAGCTATGGATGTGGTTATTATCGTTTAAGGAGATTTGCACGAAAATGACTCATTTGCCATCGGTGACATTTACAACATGACGCTTCAGCCAAAGCCTTCCAGATTAATACTACATTTACAGAGATAAACAGAAATGGCACAATCATCAATTTACCCTGACGCTAATCCTGACACTCAATACCTTTATGCTTCCATGTATTTGACATGTACACTGATAATTTCATCAAGGTGATGGCGGGGACAAAGATGAATTGGTGACTTGCGGTTCGGATCATTATAATAACTATTGACTATGAGTAGGATTACAGAAGAAATATAGCTTAGCTGTATGAATATCAACTTTACTGCAGAGACTGCAGGATGGAGAAAGGGCAAGACTCCAGCATGGCCCATGGAACACAATGAATCTGATCTGCACCGAGGTAGATAGCAAGCTATGTGGATGAATTATCAATAGTCCAGTAGATAAACACAATATTAAAAAGTTATCTGCATATGACCACCCCCCCCTCCCAAGTCATTGCCAATGGTTGTAGCCCAGGGATTACATCTCATAAGATATGACCATCATAAGAATATGCAGTGATACTCACTTGATGCATTTTATAGTGATATCATTGAAATAAATGCTTATGAAAGTCTGTTGGGTAGACGTTCTTAAGACATTGAGGCAGAAAACCTCACATTTAAAAAATAAAAGTGATGTTAATTACTTGATGCATTCTCCAAAATATCAACAGTATAACTACTGCGGTGTATAACTATCTGACTCCCCTTAATATCTCCCCTTAAATATCTCCAAGGCAACTAATCATGTTATTTGTAGTTATACCACAGGAAAACTGAACACTGGAAGAAAAACAAGACCACATTACACCACATTCCAGTGTGTTTGATAAACCTTTTAGGGCAAGACAGTAGTTTTCAACAAAAAGAAACTGTGATTAAATTATCTTACTTGTCCTTAACATGTTTTTGGGGTTACTGGTGTTGTATTTGAGTTTAGATGGTAATATATACCATTAAACCACATACCCTATCACAAGTTATTGTGTGTACTTCATACAACAGTGACTTTATCTATTTATATCATTTTGTTCAGCCAGGTATTTGATATGATCAAATGGAAATATATATATATACACCTTATAAATACCTTTTTTTAATATAGTAAAAAGCTATTAAAAAACTGATTAAAATATTCTTGTTTACTACTTCTGTAGTTTGGTTGGAAATGACAAATTTCTTCCGCTTCTTCAGATATAACGTAATGAACATGGCAATGGTGATACCAAGATAATAATTCAGAAAGTAATATAGCATGATATTAGAGAAACATTCTAAGAGAGTTCATTGCAATCCCAGAATGCATTGTTCTGTGCAGTAGTACTCAGAATATTTAATGACGCTACTCTGGATTTGTCACATTTTAAAGATTTTATAATTTTTATTTTGCTTGAATGCTTTGCATATTTCATCTTCAGTTCAGATTTTATTTGATGCCAATGTAACATATGAA
This sequence comes from Synaphobranchus kaupii, assembly GCA_029718625.1. Lineage (NCBI taxonomy): Eukaryota > Metazoa > Chordata > Actinopteri > Anguilliformes > Synaphobranchidae > Synaphobranchus > Synaphobranchus kaupii. The sequence goes on from CM056380.1 coordinate 114,539,830, forward strand.
AACAGCCGATAATGGCCACCAGTTGAGACAGAGAAAATATTCAATTTAGGATGGATGTACGCCGCAGCTGTGAAAATATTTCCCTTGTCATAGTTTGTGCAACCAAGAAGAATCATCTGTTTCATCTGTGTGTGTGGTATATATAGGATGATCATCAAAGGGTATATAATTTACTGTAGCTTATTAATATTCAGGAATGAATATAATAGGGTATTTACTAAAATTAATTATGTAAATTAACAGTCACACCATATTTATGTCATTCTAAACCTGTTCACGTCAGACATATTTAATTGCAGATATAAAAGATCATTGATGCCATGCTTAGCAAAAATGTGCATACAGTATAATGAATACATTTTCTCTTTTCATGATAAGACCTTCTAAAACAGGGGTAGGGAACCCTGGTCCTGGAGATCCGCAGGATCTGATGGTTTTAGTTGTTACTCCCCACTTAATTTATCAATTAAAGCAGTTGATTACACAGTTAACTCACCTCATCTGGTTTCTTTGGTCTAAGTAGTTGCTGTATTTAAGGTGAAAACAAAAACCAGCAGACCCTGCGGCTCTCCAGGACCAGGGTTCCCTACCCCTGTTCTACAAGAAGCAGTTCCTCAGAAAGCAAGCAACTCTGATCAGGAGTGTCCTGTGTACTAGCATACTGTGTACTGTTTACTGCATAGTGTTTAGTACACAACATGCAGTATGTGAAAAATATCCCGCATACTATTTTCTGACCATACTGTGGAAGTTTAAGACATCTCACCTTTGCACAGCCATGCTCACGTGTTGTTGTTGTTGAAGGAAAACAACAGCGAAGCTACGCCTTGTTTTTTAAGCAAAGCTATGCGTCATATTTATGGGACCAAAATGTTTGTTTTCTTCCTGAAAAGTATGCTCCCAAATAAACTCAGCAAATCCCCAGAATTAAGTACACTGCCTGGCCAAAAAAAAGTCGCACACTCTAATATTTAGTTGGACCACCTTTAGCTTTGATTACGGTGCTCATTCGTCGTGGCATTGTTTCAAAAACCTTATGCCACATCGCAACATTTATTTTCGTCCAGAGTTGCATTCATTTTTGGCCAAGATCTTGTACTGACGACGGGAGAGTCGAACCACTCCGCAAAGTCTTCTCCAGCACATCCCAAAGACTTTCAATGGGGTTAAGGTCAGGACTCTGGTGGCCAATTCATGTGTGAAAATGATTCCTCATGCTCCCTGAACCACTCTTTCACAATTTCAGCCCGATGAATCTTGGCATTGTCGTCCTGGAATATGCCCATTGATGGGATAACCTGGTCATTCAATACATTCAGGGACTTCATTATATTGCTGTATAACGTTGCTGAGCCTAGACCTGACCAGGCCAGGCAGTGTATATCATCTGGGGATTTTAGGAACCCTACGTTTAGAGAAAATTTGTACTCAACACGCATACTGATTCAGACACAGCCTGGAATTACTTCCTGGTCTTTTTGAGAGTACTGCTCACTAGCGCCAGTGTGGTTGGCTCCGGTATAGGTCTTTCAGCCCCCCCTATGGATGGTACCAATTCTAGGGCTGTGTTCGGAATGGCTCACTCATTCACTCCCTCCTTATACACTACTTAGGGAATCTACATAGAGCACTAGATAGGGATTCACTGGTGAAAGGAGGAGATGATTTCGGACACTACCGTTTCTGAGCACGTTACTTAGCAATGCGCGACGCTTGCATGACAGCTGTCACCGGCTTGGTGAGAAAGCATGCAAGAAACGGTAAAAAAGTGTTCTTTTTTTATTTTGAACAAGGGTTTTGTTGTCTCATTGTAGGTAGATAGGTAAGTTAGGTAACTAGGTAGCTAGTTAGTTAATTAAGTTGCATTTTCCATTAAACAGTAATAATTGTTAAATTAAAAAAATAGTTAACACTTTGTAATATAGTATATAGGGTTATAAAGCCGACTAAACTGATTTAATATAGGCTACAAGATGAAACTTTTGTACATTTGTAGACCAGCGCAGGCTCAGCCGTTTGACAAAAAAAAATGTCTCCAGTGATGTAGTGTACATCGTTTGTACCCTACATTTTGTGGTGCATTATGGGGGATATTTAGTGCACTATTTAGGGTGTCAAATTTGACATTTTGAATTCGGACACCCTATAAAAAGGCCGATACCCTAACTAGTGCACTATATAGTGAATAGGGAGCGATTTCGGACACAGCCTAAGTAATTTTTTTTCTTCCCACAAGAACATGTAGTCACGATAGATGCTTGTTGGAAGTCCACAGATGACATCACAATCACTTTGTGCAAATTGTTCCTACAGTCTATACCACACAGTAGCCAAAGTGGGTCTAGCCCACTTTTGTGGCCTTACTTCATAGATCGCCACAATTTTAGCATGGGAAAAAAATGGCTACTTACTGAACCAGCAGTGATATAATTCTTATCAAGCCGACGTTTAATATCGGGACGGCAATGACGTTTTATTACAATGGCTGACCTTTAACAAGGCACTTAAGGAGTATTTAAATGGTTCTTGGAAATGTTATTACTGTTCTCCTGGGATAATATGCAAATGTCATGGAAGAACCTGGCATAAAACTAAGCGAGAGATTGGTCCAATTTCATACCCTCCATATCCTGCAGTGAGCTTCGTTTTGATGGAATTTCAGCCCAGACCAGCTCAACAACAAAACCTTTCATACCACTCTTGTCAGCTCCACTTTCTCATCCGGTAACTACAGGAGACCCCTTACATTGTAAATCCTTCACACTGAAACTGTTATTCCATCACCGGTAACTTCACTAAATTAAGTCTATGTGAAGCAGCGTCTCAAAACCGAATGGAATTCAAACAAACCCGAACTGCTGACATTGGCTTGTTCAGTTCATTTATTAAACAAAAAAAAACCTGTTATTTGTGAATATTTTAAACATTCATAAAGGATAGTGTCTAACAGATGGCTGAGGAGGTGAATCAAAGTTTTAAAAAAAAAAAAAAAATTGGCAGTTGAGGGAGGATGTTGAAGGTTATGCAGCAATCAAAATTCACAGAAAAAACATATCTACAGTTCTCCCCTCCTAGGACTGATATAGGTAATTTACTCACAAAATTGAAATTGAAGTGCAGATTCCAAAATCTTCCATACCCCACTACTTTTATTGAACGAAGCAAGCCCTCAATGAGTCTCAGCCCACCACAGCCCTTATTATTGTGCCTGTGCTTCACGCTCACAACTACAGCTTAAGTCCGATATGAAAAAGCCAGAGACTGCAGCTGGAGCACACTCCCCTGGTGCTAACCAAGAGTGGTAGAGTTCTCAACACAGCCATCTCTTCTTTCGAAGAACATGCAAAAAACGAGTGAAAATTAAAGGGCTAATGAAACCAGATCATTCTGGCTCTTTCAGCAGCACCGTTCGTCCACGTCATTGGTCAGTAGTACTGACTAGCACTACTTTTATATAGCGCTTCTTGTTTCTTGTATCCTGTACCTTACTTCTTTGACACGTGTAACACTCGTGTCCTGACTGTGATGTTGTAGTTTCTCGTCTTCCTGACTTAGCCATAGTCTACTATGTGAACTAGACTTAATGTTCATGTCTATGGATAGCTTTTACGTTATGATAGAACTGTACTTTATCAGACCTGTTTGTGGTTGTTTCAGTGACCTGCGGTGTGCACTTATTCTACGTCGCATTGGATGAAAGCGTCTGCCAAATGAATGTAATGTAATGTCAGTTGGTGGATTCCCTTTCTTACCCATGATCCTAGCTGGCTTGTTTGGATTTTGTTTTGATCATTAGAATGCTTGTGTGCTATGATGGCGCAGCAGTATCATGGCTGGGGAATCAGGCTGGTAACTCAAAGGAAAACTTTTTTTATGAGAAAAAAAACAAAAAAAAAAACATTTTAGCTTGGCATTTCCCAATATTGATATTCCTGCCTAAGAAAAAAACTCACATCATGCAATGGGAGAGTGGTAGGTACAGGTGCCATTTTGAAATGTCAACTGGAGATGTTGTTGTTTTATAATATGAACCATAGGCATAGTTTTACTTTCAGCTTCTGTGTCACAGGGCACATGCTCCTATATCTTATCTTGACACTGGTCTTGAAGGATGTCCGTGTTTGGAAGTACAGTGGTTCTCGCGCTCCTCTGACACTTTGAAGCCATGTCCCTGCCTGGCATATTCTCTATGTAGAGCAGAGCACACGCTGAACTCTTTTGGTGTCGAGGCAGTTTTACGCATGACTTCTGCATTCATTCATTGATTTATTTTGACAGTCCTCCTTTGACGGCTGGAAATCAAATTTGGTTCTGGTGGATATTTCACTGTGCATTCCTATAAGTGTGTGTGTGTGGGGTGTGCGGGGCGGGGGTTTAATTGCAACCAGAAATCACACCTAAATGTATAGTTACTGAACCATTGCGCCCCTAACATATTATGTAAAAATATAAATGCATGTTCACAAGCATCTCGGAATATCAAATTGTCTGCTTAGGTTCAGCTTGGAACATCTGTTTTCTAAAAGGTCATTCGCATTTTTTGTGAACTTTTCTCCGCCGTGTACGCCATTGTTTTTTTGCGCGGCTCAGGACTCAGCAGCAGCTGGTTGCCTAGGTTTCGTGTAGGCACCCCTCTTTGTTTGTGCTGCTGCAAAAACATCTGCCTCAAGAAAAGCAGAACCAATTGCAACAACAACAAAAAAAGAAGATTCCTTTACACTTCCCCCTACTGTCCTCACACGTCCCTGAGTATCCTACATAGAAAGCAAAAAAATAATCTAGTTAAATCTAGTTTTGATAAAGGACTATGCACAAGCAAAATGCATTTATCCAGCAAGGATACATGCTGACTTTCAAAACGAGGCAAAGCCAAAGCACCATAGTCTAAAAACACAAATCAAAAACTCACTGAAGGTTAGGGGGGAGGTAAGAATCAGTCCCACAATGTAACTCGAGTCTCCATTCCCCACAATGTATGAATGTATGTATACTTCTCACCATTAGCGGATGAAAACAGAAATGTTGCCTTTAGATTACATGGTTTCCGCACCAAAAATAGTGATCTGATTTGAGCACCCCCAGAAACTGTACGACAAATTTTTACAAATGAACTTGACCGACTTGCATTTATTGAAGTAAACATGAGGGACGGTCATGATGGAATCCAGTAATCCAACCCTTCTGCTTCAGGCATCACATCCAAGCAGAAAACCGGGTTTCCATGTTTCCATCCGTCCGTGATTGAAATGCAGTTAAAACATGAAGGAAATGTCAATGTTTTTCACCGGAACGCAATCGACCACGAGAAACAAGAAACATGGAGGCATGGGGGGAAAAAAATGTACAGTAGCTACTCGTTTTAGCAACGTAACATTCTCCAACATGCTCTTTTGCGAAAATCTCACATGACATTCCGTAACATCTTCTGGCTGCACGCTCCCGCTGGCGGGACACCTCTTTGTAGATTCCCCAGGCATCAGCATCTGCTTAATATTCCGAGCAGGGGCGGTGCAAATGGCTTGGGACGGGCACGTTTATTTTCAGCAAAATCCCAAGGCTTCTCTCCTCCCTGATGTCAGATCCCACGCCAGGTGTCCTCAGCTGGGGGAGTAACAGGCTACATTCTGGGAAAGGCTGTATGGAGCCTTAATGTGCTCTGCATACGGTAATGGGGACCCCCGCTGCCTAGCAGGTGCCGTGGAATACACGGCTGCGTTAAGCCTCGGGAAATTGGGAACCCACGACAAAAAGGCTGGGGTTCAGCCTCAGCCGAGAGGTGGCATTAAGAACACCACACTGAGAATAACATCCATAATCGTATATATTCGAATTATGTGCTGTGAAAGCAACAGAAATAAATCTTCATTATCGTCATCAAAAAAAAAAAAAAAAAAGTTAATGAATGATCTGGGGGCTGGACAAGAATGTGTAAAAAGATGGAATGCAGGCGTAACCTAATTGGACACATTTTTTATTTATGTGGCAAAATCCCTTGTCCCGACAGACTTGAAAGCCGACGGAAATTAAACGGCCATCACAGGAGAAGCAAGACCACAGCTAACAATAAAGAAAAGGGGAGCGAGGCTTAAGATAAGCGCAGAGCCGCGTACATGTGTTAGCAGGACGAGAGAGCTCCTACTGCTTCCTTACGTGAAAACATGTAGCGCGTGCAACGGTGAGCCTCTTTAATAGAAGCTGCCGTTGTGAGGATCTTTGGTGCAGGTGTGCAGAATGAATACAAAGCTTCTAAAAGTCTTAGTTTTCCAGTTATATACAATGAGAGCTTTTATCTCATATTCCATGACTAATATTGTGTGTTTTGACACAAAAAAGTGGGCCGAGAGAATGGAAATATTGAATGTTATGAGTCGGGTCACCGGTTTGTTTCCGCCTTGGTACTTCAGTCCTCCACCAGCTAGAGGTCGCACTACCCACTTCCCAAACTATTATCCCATTTTCTCACCTGAATCATACAAGTTGATAACGTAATTGGCACTGATTAAGCTTGGCACTGATTAAGCACAGGCGATGATTGACAGCGATATTTACAAACGACACCCGTGTGTTAAATTCAGTTGAATTACTTACTAATATGGATGCAGTATTTTTAAATGTTGTACAATGGCATGTTAGAAGCAGTGGGAAATGCCCACATTACAAAGGAGAGCAGTTATATAACATACAAGTTATATATTTTAAAAAAAAAATTGTATTAGTATTTAGAAAATAGTTTGCAGCTGAGGTGTATTAAAACAAAAATATAAATGAAATAAAAGTGGTGGATGTCATGTACAAATAAACTCTACCATGATTTTATCATGGCCACTTGCTTAACTATCTCTGCTGTTTGTTCATGATGTTTGTTCATTTTTAAATGTTGTTGAATTGAAAGTTATGCAAAACAAATTCAATCTGTTGGTATGCAGCGTACCAGATGGATACTAATTCTCTTGTTTGCTCAAAAACATGTTCATTGCAGCATTTAAATTTCCCTACAGTTCACATGGTGGCCATAGTTATGAGTCATATGCATATGAGAAATATACAAAAAGCCTTTCTTTGTATAACTTTTGTGTATTTTGTTCAGTACATTTCTTTTATCCTGTCTTAACATTTTGTGTTAAACCTGTGTATATATACACAATGTGTATGGCATTAGCCGCCGCGGTGGCGTAGCGGACAAAGGCACAGACTTTTTAGTCTGTGCAGTTGCGCCCCGAGGATCGGGGGTTCGATCCCCGGTCCTGCCAGTTCCGAGCATGGCCAGCGGCTGAGGGAGCGGCAATTGGCAGCTGCTCCCGGCGGGAGGGGCTCAGAGAGAAGAGTCGTCGCGCGCAAGTGCGGCCCTGGGCGAGTTGGAATCACGGTCAGGTTTGGAGGGGCTGCGTCCTGAAGAGGACCGACTGACAGGGCTCATGGCGGCGATTCTCTAGCGGTTGCTACACATGGGGATAATTGAATGATATAGGGCATGGATATTCAAATCTGGACCTCGAATCCAAGTCTGGCCCTGGTTTTCTTTCTCCCAGGTAATTAATTGAACAATTAGTGCTAGTGATTGGCCAGACTGTCTTCCCACCTGACTCCCAGGTAAAGGGAGGGTGGAAAACCAGCAGATCTCAGACCGTGATTTGAATACCAGGGATATAGGGGTCCAATTGGCTACTAAATTGGGAGAAAAATGTTTAAAAAAATTTAAAAATGTAAAAAAATGTGTGTGGCATTTATCTTGCTTCACATTATAGCCAATTTGCCGAGGGAGACAGGGAGAGCATAGTCCCTAGTTCATGTGAAAGGTTACACAATGAACTAAAACTGACTGAAAATCTCTCATTGGGGAATGAACCTCTGTTAAGCAGGTCTTACCTCAGAGAGCCAAAAGAGGGTGAAATTTGTTTTAGAGAACACATCAAACAGCACGTCCAGCACCACCACCATTTTACTGTGCATTTTCTATTTTCTGAATTACAGTCTGCAAGATGCTCCTTCAAAAATGTTAAAGGCAGTAAAGGCTCTCTCCATGAGAAAAAGCTGAGCGATATAGGCTAATTGGACTGTTTCATTTGCCTTCAATGTGGATATCAAGTCAGTCGGCTAAAAACACAGCTGGGTGTCTGCATTGATGCTAACCACGCAGCACGGTTGCAAGCTAGCAGGGCTGCCAGCCGTCTGTGACTGGGAGTCTGCAGTCACAGCTAACAATACAGCCCAGACACAAATTAATGTTGCAGTTAGCACATTGAGTCCACATTGATATGTCAGTTTGTTTCAGGCAACGGGGGTTTAGCGGGCTTTATTCGACCAGTATACTTTGATGTTCCCCCTACTTGCTCACCAGCAGGTGTCCACAGGTGACAGTCGTCAGTGGGAGATGCAGCTCTCTCCTCCTGAGCCGTCTGTCTGTGGGAAGCATAGCGGATCAGTTAGCGATTTCCAAATCAGAGAAACGGGAGAGACATTCTCAAACGTTCATGTTAAATGAATGGAAGGATGTGACACTGCCTCTGAAGTGCACACACACACACACACACACACACACACACACACACACACACACACACACATACATACACACACTGTGGTAAAGCCACACAGCATTGTTAGGTTCCATTTAGATACACAATCCATGCATTCAGACAATGATTAAAAAAACACACACTTTGACTGTTTCTTTCCTACACAGCAATAGGAAATAAATTAGGGCATGATTCTCATTGTTCTCTGGGCACCCGTGGGTCATTGAGCTATAAGTAAAATTTTGTTTCACCTAAGTAGATATTTACCAGGTAAATATGTGATATAAGAATAATTGGGAAATTATTTTGAAATTACTGGTAAAAAAATAATAGGTAAGTACTAAGAAATTAAAATGGAAGACATAAGAAATGCATATCAGAATTATAGCAATACTTACCTGGTAACAAGTTCCAAAGTCTAAATGTCTAAATTCATAAGATGTACACAATTACACTCAGGCTATAAGCAACCTAAACCTTTTATAAATACAAGGTAGTCGCATGAATTGATGGGTAATATAGGAGGTGTATCCGAGTATTTCCGTTTTAGTTTCTTTGTACCTTTTCTTACCAGTGGTAATTACCAAATAATTTGCTCTTTTTATCATGTATTTTCCTGGCAAATACCTGTTACTTAGGGAACTGTAAAAGGAAGTGTTAACAATTGTTTATGGCAAACTGCTTCCCCATGTGTAACTGCTTCCTCATGTGTGAGTGGGGACAATACTTTTGGAAATCAACCCGTTTCTGTTGGACGGAATTTGGGCACAGTGCTGGGTGTTCGGTATGCACAATCTGTTTGAAATGCCCTTTTAACCTTGGTTCTTCCCTGTTTGTGTAATCACGTCAGTAACTAAATGCCCCCCCTACCCACACACACACACACACACACACACACACACACACACACACACACACACACACACACACACACACACACACACACACACACACACACACACACACACACACACACACACACACACACACACACACACACACACACACACACACACACACACACACACACACACACACACACACACACACCCTGGCCTTCCAATGTCTCAGGAGAGGGATTCTTTTGCTCCAAGCAGCTGAGGGGATAATTGAACAAGCTGCCCCTGATCGCTGATTGAAGTAGACCGTCCTTGCTGCCGTTCAGCCATTTGTCATTTATGATGATTTATTGCACTGGCTTAATTTAGGGCTTTTGTGTTTTTATTTTTACTTGTTTTTGTTAAGTAAATAAAATAGCCCCTGTTGAAACCCCCCCCAACCATTATAATTTAGTTTATCTTTTGGAATTGTCGCCCGAATAAACGCCCTTCTGTAAGAGCATGCATCAGACGGGCTGGAAATGAATTGATATAAATGCGAATTAGACGGCGCGCTGCAACGGAAATGGGAATGACCCCATTTGACCTGCTATTCTCTCCCGTCACTCATGATTAGCTCACCTGACTTCCTGTGAAGGAGGAGACTGCGGGCAGGAGGGTGAAGGAGGAGGGTTAGGGGGTTCTGGGACAGGCAGTGCAGTCACACTGTTTTTGGTCATGACTCCACGTTGAATCAAGGTGCCCTGCAGGTCCGCTTCATGCAGGGTTTTTTTCTTCCTTTTTTTTTTGCTACGCAGTAATGACTGTGAATGCAGGACTTCCGCAAACTGCTAGGGCCCAGACACATGTGTAAGTCAATTACAATTGCTCAGGATTGCCACCTTTTTAATTTGAATCTTTTCTTTTACCGCAACTGAATTTTATGATGAGATTTACAACTTATAAAGAAGCTGAGAGGTAGCCAAGGGGGTTGAGTTTCCAATTTGAACCCAGAGACCCAACCCACCCCCCATCAACATTCCTTCTGCACCCCCACCCCCTCCCAAAAAAAAGGATCAACTATAAAAAAACTTTTTTTTCCCCAGTAAAATGACATTTCTGTTGGCAGTTAGTTATTCACCTGCTTAACATTGGCTTTCCCGTGTGTCTGCAGGCCTTTGTTTGAGGTTCATTGCCTGATAAAACTGCTACACAGTGCTGGTTGCCTTTGGCCTTAAACACTGATCTGATCGTTTCATGGCAAAAAAAGCAGGAGTTGATTGCATCATGTGGCTAAGATGCAGTAGCAACGTAGCGTTCAATCACAAGATAAGCATTCTGAGAGGGGGAGACATAAGCATTTGTTGTTGTTTTGGCTCTGTACTCCGGCACATTGGATTTGCAATTAAACAATGAATATGAGGTTAAAGTGCAGACTGTCAGCTTTAATTTGAGGGGTTTTTGCTCCATATCGGGTGATCTCTCTATAAATGACAGCCTACACAGATTCTAGTCCAGACCACGGTACTCTGTACCACCAATACTGTGATTCCCTTCTTGCCCGTCTCCCTACTTCTGCTACTAACCCCCTGCAGCTAATACAGAATTCAGCTGCATGACGAGTCTTCCCACACAATCCTCCCAAGCGTGCTCATGTCTCCCTCCCTCCTCATGTCACTTCACTGGCTACCTGGTACAGCTGGCTACCTCATACAGCTGGCTACCTCATACAGCTGGCTACCTCATACAGCTCGCTACCTCATACAGCTGGCTACCTCATACAGCTGGCTACCTCATACAGCTCGCTACCTGGTACAGCTGGCTACCTCATACAGCTCGCTACCTCATACAGCTCGCTACCTGATACAGCTCGCTACCTCATACAGCTCGCTACCTCATACAGCTCGCTACCTCATACAGCTGGCTACCTCATACAGCTCGCTACCTCATACAGCTCGCTACCTCATACAGCTCGCTACCTCATACAGCTCGCTACCTCATACAGCTGGCTACCTCATACAGCTGGCTACCTCATACAGCTCGCTACCTCATACAGCTGGCTACCTCATACAGCTCGCTACCTCATACAGCTCACATCGCGTTTAAAACACCGGTGCGGGCCGACATGGCAACGAATGGAGCAGCTTCACTGTACCTCCAATCAGTCTTGAAGCCCTACATCCCAGCCAGATCTCTCTCGCTCTCTTCTCTCTCTCTCTCTCTCTCTCACTCTCTCTTTCTTTCTCTCTCTCTCTTTCTCTCTCTCTCTCTTCCTCTCTCTCTCTCTCTCTCTCTCTCTCTCTCTCTCTTCCTCTCTCTTTTTCTTCCACAACCTCAAGGTGATTGGCTTTCCCCTCCCTGTGTGGTTGCTTCTCCCAGTCACAAAGCCCATCTGTACAGGCCCCATAGTGGTGAACGGACTTCCCAATTTTGCCAGAACAGCCATAATGGCCATATCTTCTGACACAGACTGAAGATCCACCTCCTCAGACTGCGTATACAGTACATTCTCCTCCCACACCCACATAGCACTCCCTCCTTTTGTATTTATTTATTTTTATGGCTTAGGCTTATATTTTATAGTTTTATATTATGTTTTTTTCTGTTCTCAGGGCTTGTTATGGATGTCATCTGTATGTACTCATAATGTGTACTGTCTTGGTTAGCATTAGCATAATTAAATTGCACTACTGCCTAACTGATAATGCATCTTTACTCCCTGCACTATTCCTCATAATAATCTGGTGAAAGCACTTTTAGTTCTTCTATATTATAAGTTGGATAAGAGCATCTGCTAAATGATTGTAATGTAAAGATCCAGCCAATATGACCTGCATTTACATGCATATGGAGAATGGTCTATAGAAAGCAGCTTTGTTTTTAATAAATGGTGCAGAGGAAATTATATTTTAAAAGCTACTATGCCCAAGGGTAACGGTGAGCAACGAGGGCCATTTCTATTTCTGGATTCATGCCAACTTCTGCTTTTAATTATTTAAATGAATCCAGTCATTTACGTGATCTGACATGTTGGCTACATTACTTTAATAACGAACGGTTAAGACTATAACCATGTTCTATGAGTTCCGGATGACCATTAGGGTCGTCAATATGGATGGACTGGGGCCAGATGCATCAAGACACCTATACCAGAATTTGTCATGGTACATGACCTCCGCGTAGTGACATAATTCCTTCCATAAAGGGGGGGAGGGTCACTGCGGAAGTCCTCTGACCATTTTCGGGGGACCAAGAGCAGTGAGCTCGATTGATGTGAAATGACGAAACAATTTTGGGCAGGAACGATGGAATAGGCCGCAGTGTGACTCCTGAGTCGGCCGGCCTCCACCTTAGACACTCTGCGCTGATGGAGAGAGCGCAGAGCTCACCAACACGTCTTGCTGATGCCATCGCTAGCAGAAAGCCACTTAAGGCTGATCATCTCGAGAGGCTCATAGGGCTGAACCGTGAGCGCTCGCAACACCAAGGGGAGATCCCTGGAGGAAGCTACCAGTGACCTGGCAGTTCTCAGCTGCCGGGCACCCTTCAGGATCTGGCTGACAAGGTAATGGCTCCCTACAGGCTTGTTATGTACCCAGACATGCCTGCTGGATATGGCAGCCGCATAAGTTTTCAGTGTGCTGGCTGCTTTCCCGCTATCAAGTAAGGACTGTAAGAAGTCCAATAGTACAGGAACCGGACAGTGTATGGGGTCCGCACCTTCCCGGAAGTACCATGCACTAAATAGCTGCCAGATATACCTATAGGCCCTCCTCATAGAGGGGGCTCTGGAGTTGAGTAGTGTCCGCTGGACGGGGGGAGCCACACTCCATTATCGAAGGGTCGGCCTCCTCAGTGGCTCATCATGTTTGGTCGAGGGTGCCAAACAGTGCCACTCTGTTGTGATAACAGATCCTCCCGAACTGAAATCTTCCAGGGCGGATAATAAACAAGGCAGAGGACCGTGGGAAACCAGGGTTTCATTGGCCATCTGGGGGCTACCAGCAGGAGCTCGTGGTGGCTCGTGCTGGCTCGTGGTGGCTCGTGCTGGCTCCTGGTGGCTCGTGCTGGCTCGTGCTGACTCGTGCTGGCTCGTGCTGGCTCGTGGTGGCTCGTGCTGGCTCGTGCTGGCTCGTGGTGGCTCATGCTGGCTCGTGCTGGCTCGTGGTGGCTCGTGCTGAGCCTGTGCAGAGTCACATTGATCAGCGACTCGGGTGGAAACGCCTATAGCAGGCCGTCTGGCCACGAATGCCTATAATGCCTCACTAATGCACTAATGCATCTATCCCCAGGGCTCTTGAATACTCATACAGTGAGAACCACTGGGGGCAATGAGTAGACTCTTGAGAAGCGAACAGATTTGTTTGTGCAAGACCGAAGCGCTGCCATATCTCATCCACCGCCTCGGGGTGGAGACACCATTCGCCGGGATGAATCTCCTGGCGAGATACTATGTCTGCTGTGCCGTTCCAAATACGACAAGCAGCGAGGTAAGTCTGGGAATTGCTCACGTTAGCAGATGCTGGGTCACTTCTAACGATCGGCGGGACTTCGGACCGCCTTGATGATTTATGTGATATACTGCTGAGGTGTTGTCTGACCTCACCATCACATGTTTGCTCCGTAGTATGGGCAAAAAGTATCTTTGTGCTAGAAATACTGCTTGAAGTTCGAGCATGTTGATAGTGTCTGACTGATGCAGTCGGGACCATAACCCCCGAGTTAGGTGCTGCTGGCAGACAGTCCCACAGCCTGTCAGTGAAGCGTCTGTTGTTACGACCATGCGTCGTGAGGGTATAACCCCCATCCGGACCCCTTCTTTTAGGCTGCTCACTCGTCGCCATGGGTGGAGTAGCCAGCAAAATTGACTCTGATTCGGGTGAGATGGTCCCACCTGGGGTGCAGCGACTTGGCGTTCAACCAGCGTTGAAGTGACCTGGCTGTCAGGAGTCCGAGAGGCACGACTGCTGAGGCGGCCGAGATTAGGCCTATAAGCCTCTGAAAAGCCCTCTTTTCGAGGAACCGATTCACTCGGAACTGAGACACCGTGTCGAGTGCAGAAGTTATGCAACGGGGCGTCAATGACGCCTTCATGCTCTTTGAATCGAGCAGCAGACCGATGTATTTGACTGACTGCATCGGAATCAGCTGGCCATAATTGACGTTGATGCCCAACCTGGCAACATGCTCCAACATCTTGGCAGTGTGTGTGAGCGCCATACTGTACGATTCTGCGCGTCTAGGTATGGCACCGGCGATAGAACCGCGCTCATGCAGCGAGCAAACACGTGGGGCTAGAGACAGACCGAACAGGAGGACATCGAGCTCGTATGCCCGACCCCGGAATGCAAACAGTAGGAAACGACGATGCTCCAGCCAGATAGGAATGTGGAAATATGCATCCTTCAAATCCACAGCCATGAACTCTCCTGCTCGTACGGCGTGTATAACGTCTACCGTCCGGAGAAGCATCCGGAAAGTGTTCATGGAAACCCAACCAAACAAATACAATGTATCTGACAGGATTAGATTCGGAACTAGGCAACTATGGCAGCGAAGGCTCTTTTGGCTTGGATTCCAGTGAAAAAAGGTGCTTAAAATGATTTAGCCAACATCTAGTCTAGTCCTCAATTCTGTTTGCCAGATTTAATTATAATTGTGAAAATAAACAAAACAACAGGACAGACTTTAGCACCATGAGTATATTTTAGTATTTCAGTTTCTCGTCTACGTGAGGAGACCGGAGCTGGGCACGCCATTGGTTCTTGCTTATGATTGGCAGCCATTCGCTACATGAGGAGACTGTTCTCACTATTTCAAAGCAACAACAAGCAGCAACCTTTTTGGAGGCAACCATTTTCCAACCAGTTCTCCCCGTTGGTTATACTGAATTAGTGATAGATCTCTCCAAACTGCAGGAGAGAATTCTGAATCACACTATTGCAGAAATAAATACATTGCTTCCCCATCTCTGCCCTTAATTAGGAGCCGAGGACCTTTTTTTGGCAGATTCCACTTAAGCAATGAAGAATCCTGGAAGAATCTCTTGGGCTGTGTTAATCTCTGAGAAACAAACTTTCATGAACTTTTCCAGACTTTTAAACCATGAGAGAATGTAACTTTGCAGACTCCCAAATCGTATTTCCCACATCAAAATTCAAGAAAAGATCTGCTTCTCACCCTGCATGCAATATTTGATATGTATCAAATTCATCACTATTATGTAACATTACACCCCTTCATAATATTGACAAGTGCAGTTCAGCAGGAGCATGATTTCAGGAATATATCTTGAGTACATAGAAATGTGTGTCCAAAATTTGCAACTAACAGTGCCAGTAAGTAAGTTTAATCAGTATAATACTATAGTAGACCAAGCCAACCGTTTTTTTTTTTTTTTTTTCCCCTTCCCAGGCTCTCTCTCCCTAATGACTCGGGTGCACAGACATGCCAAATATCATTTCCATCTTCATTTTCTTTGGCCATGCACTCTGATTAAGCAACAAGCCACAGGTGTCGTTATTCCTATCCAACAGAACATCCCAGGCCTTATTCAACAGAATAACATTGTGCCTAATGAACTGCAGGTTCACTCTGAATGGACTGCTACATTTCGCAGCACTCCTGAGGAATGGCCACGTCGTAGGAGCGAGAACATCGGCTGCACTAGGACGACGTCGGGGTAATGCATTGCAGCGAGTTAAAGAATGTAGCACGCAATCGCCCTCACAGTCAGTGTACCGACAACTTTCTGTGACTTTCATTCCCTTTTCCTTTGTAAAATGTTCATGTAACATTTTTTTAACATGATTTAAAAAAAGGGTGGTACCAAACCTGGTCCAGGTGAGTCACAGGAGCTGCTGTTATTTTTTTTAAAAAACCTTCCAAAAGATCAGCAGCCATTTTAGACCCAAGAAACTAGGCGACGTGACCTGACTGTTCTTTCATGCTTCATTGTTGTGTCCTCTTCCAGAACTTTCTGTGGAACATTCAGTTTACAGCATTGAATGAATGACTTCCAGCCACTGCCTTACAAATCTTGACAACTGAGGTGTTCACACAAAGGATTTCTATTGGCAGTCTGTTGCAATATAACAACCGAGCTGGAAAAGGAAAGGGCAGTAATGACTTGTATCAATCAGGATGTTTATTTCCTTCTGTGTCATTTTTCCATTTTAAAGACCAGGCTTCAAATTCATTTTTTCCTTTTTAGTGTTTGAACACTAATAGATAAGGTACAGTTGGGAAATAAGGCAGTTGCTGTTGATAAGAACTCAATACTGAGAGTTTGACCATTTTTCTTAGGAAAACTTTTTTTTTTTTTTTTGAAAAGTGTAATATTTATATGTGCAATACCAAATGGCAACTATTTTTCTTGGAAAAACATCAAATTCTGACCTTTGGCAAATGTTCTTGTATTTTTAGTGAGGGCATTACTTTAACATAAATGTCTGGTGGTGACTACTGTAAATGTCAAAACAATTTGACATGCACAAGTGACAAAATGGTAAAACTGCACGTGTCTGTTTATGATCTATATACAATGCTTCATGTATAGATTTAGCTTGGCAGTATCACAATTTCATGCTTGGGCTTGGACTAAAATCTGCTCATCTGCTAGTTTAATCATTTTTGACAGCAGCTACTGCAATAGCCCAGAGATTAAACTGATGGCTGTTCAGTTTCAGACCAACTCTGCCATGACAGCCAGCCTGTCTTTTTATTCACTTTGGTTAATCAGTCAGGCAGAAAAAAGGTCGAAGAGGCCCAAATAGACGGGGAAAAGTCCTAGACCATTGCAAATCTCCAGAATTACTTTTCTGAACCTGTGACCTCCCGTGGCTCCACGTGTTGGCAGTGTCTGTGATCTCTTAAGAACGCCGGCCATGCCATGCTCTCTCATCCACATTGCCGCTTTCGATTTCCATTTCTCGGCGGACAATAAACAATTTCCAGGCTCAAACGGCGGAAGCACAAAGTCGCAAATCGAAGCTCCGAGGAATGACGACCGAAACGTTTATCTTAAAGCGTCTTATCTGTTTAGTTCGGTAAGCTCTCTCGTCTTTTCCCGTACAGTTCAACGTCAGTCACGTTGGGCAGATCAGATCTGAGACATTTCCTCCACTTTCCCAACCCTGCAGGACTCTATAAATTGGAAGCCATTACCCAAAATGTAAAATTAATGATGTAAAATACACGTCTGGAGCATTCAGGCTAACCGAGCTGAAACTCTTCAGAGATTGCCAAATTCTAGCTCTAAATTCTGTTAATTGCAACTGATATCAACATAGATTATGTAAATATATTATATAAATATGTAAATGGTTATATGCAGCATACACATTGGCTTTTTTTATCCAAATGGAACGGAAGATGTCCTGGGTCGAACGGGCATAAATATGCCTTCAGCAAACAAATGCTTGCCCTTCATCAAAACACAAAATCCACCAACAGCATTCACAAGGGTGATATTCATCGATTAATGTTTTGAAGCGTACCTGACACATTCGAAGCCCGTATTCATAGCCAAATTTCAAAGGTGTTTCTATGTCAAATTCTATTTGAATCTATTGATAAAGTCATTGAACATAAATTTCAAACAACGAAATGGAACAAATCTCTGCAAGGGGCCTTTAATTGGTCTTCACAGTGGATGCATGAGGTTTTCTTGCTTGTTAAAATGTGAGTTAGAAATTTTTTTTTAATTTTTTTTTAATTTTTATTTTTTTGTGACATGCTCGCTTCCATGATTTCGGTCCTTTTCAAGGTCTCCTTTTGTGTTTGTTTACTAAAACAAGTAAGAGTCTCCCAAGGAGCCCTGGTTTTGACAGGTAGACAAAATGCAAATACAAATTTATGACCATAGTTACTTTGTGTGTTGAATGGTGTTGCTGTATGTGATTATGCGTAAATTAAAATATTAAATTTTTCCGGAGCCTGGGCGATTTTGAATAGTGTGCAGTTTAAATTATTTTTGTGAATCCCCTGCATTCTACCTGCTTAAACATTCCAGTAAACCCAAATACTTACTGAGTCAGCAGGCACTTTTAAAAGGGTTCTTTAAAATTGCACATGATGAAATAGAGTGTTTAACCTGTACATACCATTATGATTTTATCAAGATAAATGGGCATAAACGAGAAATATAAGGTGGTTGTGAAGAGTAGCAAGCTGGCCTTGAAATTGGAAAAAAAAAATGTGCACCTGCAGACCACATAAAGATTAAAAGAACAAAACTTGGAAGAGATTATTCACATCTTGCCGGGGTACTTTCATGGAATTGGAATGGATCATTTTGTTATAGATCTGACCTATCCAACAAT
Source organism: Synaphobranchus kaupii (assembly GCA_029718625.1). Taxonomy (NCBI): domain Eukaryota; kingdom Metazoa; phylum Chordata; class Actinopteri; order Anguilliformes; family Synaphobranchidae; genus Synaphobranchus; species Synaphobranchus kaupii. Next base: position 114,558,487 of record CM056380.1, read on the forward strand.
TGGTGGATTTTTTTGCAAATGTTAAGACTATTACACTTAGTATTGTGTGTTTGTAATACAGGTGAAGATGAGAACAAAAATGAGAATTTTTAGGAACAGAAATTTAATTGCTTTTGATTACATAGTCCTGAAGAGTAATATCTGGATGTTCCTTAACTGACTCTAATTTCACACGTGCCATGGATGGGTGCAGGCCCCAGCTTTATTAGCCATTGCTTAGCCTTGACCTGACATTGTCATTAATAATTAACGATCATTATTGTTAAAACTGTGATTTATCCAGTCTGAATTTGCAGTACTCTGAGTTGTTCAACACTGAAATTCTGTAGTACCCACAGCCTATATTTAACAAGCATCAAGCGTAGCTCTTTTCTTTTAGTCATTTTACCATTGGTAATCTCCAGTAGCCAGATGTATGTACGTATATACCACATCAAAATGTGGAAACCACACAGAAAATATTTTAATATTTTCTTACATTGATATTCACCAATCAACTGAACAGATCCTCATTTATAATGTACACATCACATCTGTACTGCTCACAAGAACCATAACAGGTTTTACACAGGTCACTTGTAACAGAAGAGAAAAGCTCTGTCAGGTACGATCACAGAATGATAATACTAATGACACTGGTTGTATGTAACTAACAAGGTCAGTTACATACACAGAACAAGCATACTATGCTATAAAGTCAATCAAGTACTAGCACAATTGGTACTAGCATCAAGTTAGTAGCAGGTAGGCATAATCATTTTGAAGTAGGAAAACCTGAGAGACACGCCTCTGGAGGGAGAAAGGTCAAGGCCTTCCAGTGAATAAGGCAGAGGCAGCAATGGTGTTGAAAAAGTCTCTTCTGTGAAAGACAAAAAACAGGACTGTGGCCATCTCTGTTTTGGTCCAATGCCCAGGTCCCTTTGTACCCAGGAGGTAATTGGTGCATTGCAGTCAAGGGCAAAGGTTTCTTTTCAACAAAGTGGTGGGAGAACTGCTTCATCTGACTTCAAAAAGCAGGGATGGCTGGGAGAGTGAGTTTTCCAGAATCCCACAACAGGTAGAGCTAAAATCAGCTGTCAGTCATTGACTTGTTTGAACCAATCAAACAATTTGGCCCTCCACAACAAAATACAATGATTGGTTCAAATTGCATATTATGGTTTTGGCTTCATGATGCTTCATCTTCCTCCACTTTTACTTTTAGCATCATGTCTCCAAGATTAACAATTAATTTTCAGTGTGGCAGAAGGTGGGGCACCACCAAACTTGACAAAACCTTATACTTTCACAGTACAGGGGAGAAAGGAGTCCTTTTTAAACCAGCCAACGATTTCCTATGCATTCCCCCTCTTTTCTCCCAGTTATGAATTGCCCAATTGTATACATTACTGCTCACTTCTGCAACCTTCGCTATTGATTTGGGGAAACGTAGACAAGCACATTCTCTCCTGCAAAGCGAACGATGGCAGCCTCTGTCATAACTGCTTCTTGTCACGCCGCAGTTTGCGAGTCGGGCTCACAGCGGCAGCAGCCCGGAGGTAGGCAGCTCAGCAGGTGGTCTTGGGGGGCATGCGATGAGACACCGTCATCCAGGTCCACCGAAACTCTCCCTTCCTTGGGCGATGCTAGTGCCGATTATGTGTCAGTCACAGTCTGCATTGGTGCATCCACCTTCGATACCAGCCCACAGGGGCCCATCCAAACAATAGAACAGTGGGACAAGCAATGTATTCTACTGAATTATATGCCTATGTCACAGTACTGGTAACATTTAGCACTTTTAGCAGCCTTTTTTCTGGATGACTCCCACTGATTATCATATGTGGTAAACTTTAACACAATTGCTAGCAGTAATTCTGTTTTTGAATTTTAGGGACAGTAGATGTAGTCCATTTGTCATGGTTTTGCTGCCTTTTCTGCGGGCTTGCCTCTCGGGGCCGCGAGAGGGCGCTCCGGTCATGATTTCTCCCTCTCTGGGACTAATTATGGTTACGAGTTGCAGGTGCACCTTAAGCTACTTAAGCACCGCACCTCCTGTATTCCAGGCTTTTGTGTCATACTTTGCCACGTTAAGCCAGGTAAACGGTATAGCCGGAGGACTGCATTTCTTTTGTATCTGAAAGAAACGCAGGAACCTTCTTAGTTTAAAGAGTTTAGGATAAGATCTGTAGGATTTGTCTTTCCTTTTATTTTGCTCTTTCCTCTGTCGCTTTTCTGTCCTTTTTGAGGCAGTAACTTCTGTTTACCTTTCTCATATTGCCTCGTCGTTGAGCTCATTTGTTATTTATTGAGCTAGAGGTCGTTCTTTCCTTCTCTATTTATCTGCTCGAGTCCGCTAGACTTTTCACCCTCTTTTCGGGGTTGCTTTTTGTTGGCATATACACCGGGAGTTATTTCCATTTTTGTTTATTCTTCCTTTTCCTCCATTTGTACTAGTGGTTATTCCACGTCTTGTGGGTAACTTATTGAACCCCGCACGGTCGCATCTGGTCCTCCGATCCCATCCCCTCACCCCTCACGGTCACATCTGGTCCTCCGATCCCATCCTCTCACACCCATTGGTTTATTTTCTGAAACTTACATTTATTATGATGAAGCACAAATTGTGTGATAAGCAAGAGTGTTTGCATGTATTTTTATTCCATTGGAATTTTTCATTGGAAACATAAAATCATATCTTTATTTTATGGTACGCACAGTGTGTACTAGCCCCCATATGGCCGAGGGGGGCTAGTCATTTATGATTGTGCTTTACACTTAATTGGTGCTCTGTAATGAGATTTATTTTTCACAATTCACAGCTTGAATTTCAGTTCAATAAGACAAGCGAGTGGATCTATAAGGACTCCACTGTGGGATCAGTAAGTCATGGATTTTGCTTTGGGATTGTTATAACATGCTTAATGGTTTTTATGGGTATTGGTGTATGATTATATGATTTTGTTGTATGGTTCTAGGCTGACATAAGTTTACTTATATTTAGTGCTTTATTGATGTTGCACGTAACCTGACTGGTCAGGGCATGCTGTTAGCCAGCAGGTCCATGTTGTAAACTGAGTCCAGTAGCAAAGATAAAATAATCGTACGAGGCTACCACATAAATCAATATTTTGCTTGTCTGCAGGGGATGACAGTTAGCTCTCTAGTGGGAATGAGGTCACTAAAAAGTTAGCACTCTGATGGGAGATGAATAGATGAATCTGCCAAACTGTAGCGAGGTGGTTTTCTAATAGATCAATGGTCAGTTACATTCTCTCACAAATCACAATTTTGTGGGGATTCAACAGATTCAAGCCAACTCAACCAATGACCCGTAACACAGATCTGACTAAAACCTGCAAGAACAAATCAGAATCATTCTATGTAAAGTACATTATTTGTAATTTGAATACTGTACAGTATATGTGGGAGTACTTACAAATTGGATGATGTAAATGAGATTTTATTTCTGTGTAAAAGCTAAACCTTAATGTTGTTATCTAGCTAATGAATCATGTTGGAAGATATCCTGCATTTTATGGCCATCAAAAATTCAAACTGAAAGAATTTTAATAATGTTAATTAACATTTAAATATAAAAGGCAATGCTCTCAGAACTGGTATGATTCTGTTTTGACTAAACAACTTATATGTGAAAAAAACTAACACATTGCCCATCTCTTGCACACATTGCCCGTCTCTCAAAGCATGCTCAAAGGGAATACCTAATTGCCTAGCCTAAGGGGCACAAAAAGACTTAATTGCATACCTAGGTCCCATAGAGCAGCAATAGTTCAGTTCCCTTAAAGGTAGTCCATATAAAAAGAGACCAGATGTTTCACTTGACATACTAAAATAGTTGTTTTTAATAATATTAAAAGCATGTACTGACGGTGATCACCTTGATGTATTAATACATGGACAATGCTTCTCTCTTGATACACTAGCACAAGTCTCAAACCTTACCTACCTGTATAGGCACCCCAAGGGTAATGGCTACCAAACGTTCAGCTGAACAGCTTGGATTTTACAGCTAGACGCCAGCTTGAAAACCTTTCATTGTATGTTTGTGGAGGTAGTCACGTGGCATTTCAAACTGTTGAAGAAGATAATTCACCTTATTCACTGTTTGCAGAGACCATTTTGAATGAGCATTGTGGCACATACGTATATGAAATGAAGAAGCTCCTTCAAATGGCACGAGTCGCCCCATTCGCATAAGCGCGTGTCCTGTGGCCACAAATTCAACAGAATTGAATACAATGTCAGAACTGATCTGAGTAAAGCCTCACAAATCTGACAATCATTTCAGAAGTTGGGTCTCTCAGAGGACAAGCATGGGGGTTTCAAAGCAGGGCCTTTTAAAATGTAAACTAAAGAGAGGTTTACGTGCATTCGATAAAGGGATTTGGCGAGCTAGCCAGCCCCATTTCCTAAATTGGGGGAATGTATGTACTGGTACTGTATATTCTCAAATAGGAATTCCACGTCTGCAGAAGCACTCCGACTTGGGAGAAATGATCGCACAGATGTATGATTGGACTGGGATTGCGAGTGGCAATTCGGTGTGCACATTTTGAAAAAGCCCTCCACTGGAGTTCCATCATAAGTTAATCACAAATAACACTGCACTTGAGCACACTCGGGGTCTTAAAAGCAGGCATCTTTTGCACAAAAATTGCAGTCGCGGAAAATGAATGGCAGCTTTTCCAGCAAATTGTAGACTCCAATTTCATGTTCTAGGGCACCTGGATGGAAATGGTATCCATGGTACAGTACACATGGCAAAAAAGTAAGTCTGGCTGGCATGCTTTGAAGTAAAAAAAGATAAAGGCTGGGACTGTGGGGGAGGAAGTTGTTCCCATGTATTGACAACTCTGTGATAACAGGCACTGATTTCCCCTCACGCCCCCTTAAATATTATTATGTGGGGGCGTGGTGTGGAAGTATTCTCTTGGCGGTAGGCCATATCGCAGCCTAGCCTTCCCTGTCTATTCAGAACCGACAGCCCTGCTGACCACTTGCAGGGCTAGTAGACACATCTTGTTGGTATATGATCAATATACTATATTGGTATATGAGCCTAAGTCATTAAATGATCCTGTGATCAGATCTGATGTTAACGTGTGCTTACATCACATAATGTATTACATTTTAAAGAAGCCACATGTTTAGGACTGGGAACCTTCCATTGCCTTACCATTGCTGGAGCAGAGTACAAGAACATATTGCTTATATAATGTCTTGGAAAAGGTTTCATGAATGTGAAGTCAGCTTGACAAACACACCCCCATCAAAATAGTTTTTATAAATTGGAAAATTATTTTTGAAAAAAAGCCAATTCAAATATGAATATGAATGAGGACCATTAGAGCCTTCTCCTGTCAGTTTTCAAAAGTTAACCATGCTTAAAAACTCAAGCTCATTTGAGTGCTGTTTTAATGACACACAACAAAAATAGCAAGTCTCCTTGAGAGAATCCATTTTTAATTTTATGTTTTTTTTGTCTAGATTAATCTTCCATTACACTATTCAGCTACATTGTTATAATCCTACATGCACATACACTGCCTGGCCAAAAAAAAAGTTGCACACTCTAATATGTCATTGGACCGCCTTTAGCTTTGAAACTTTCATGTAGTTTTTTTTTTTTTTTTCTTACTGCATACGTGATTTATGGCACAACTGACAAACCTTTTCCCAAAAAACAGAAAGGCTACCAAGGGCAAATTTTAGTGCTATAGGTATGTGTGGCACCGCACACGGCCGGGGGTGGGGGTGTGGGTGTTTGGTTGGGGGGAGACGGGGGCAGAGAGGGTTGCTTATTGCTTGTTGTTGTCTTAGTGCTATAGGTATGTGTGGCACCGCACACGACCGGGGGGGGGGGGGGAGCAGAAAGGAGGTGGGGGAGGAGCAGAGAGGGCTCCTTATTGCCCGCTGTCTGAGCTTCCTGCTGACACTTCAGGACCAGGGACAGCGGCAGTTTCACCAGCAGGCTTGCGCAGCTGAGGGAGCCTGGTAATCAGGCCAGCTGTTGCTTGGTGCCTCCATCGGGGGAGTGATAAAGGCACAATCTGCAGGGGCTTGGAGGGGATGACAGACCGTTGGCTGAACTACAATGTTGGGGGGAGGAGGGGCTGCTTGTGCCTGCAGGTTTCCCTTACTGTCTGGGTCCTTTTTGTCTAGCCTTTGGGACAGCTTGTATATTGGTATATTGGGTTTTTTCACTTGGCAGCTCCAATAAGTGTAACTGAAAGGGTTAATTTTCAAGGTTTTATTTATGGTCCATGGTATCCTTGAACATGTGAGCATTACTGAATAATGTTGAGTCTGTGGTTACATTCAGAATGACAGTGTTGGGATGCAGAAGTGATAATTCACTACTGCCCATGGGATCCACATGGTAAAATGCCTATGGCATCTCTGAGGCATAGGCATAAAACTGCAGAATATTATTTGAAGAGGACCCCCGTTTTCAGCCAAAACTGCCTGCCAAGATTTCAATCACTTCCAATCTGACTGTCAACCCATTTGCACACTCCTGTCATCTCAAAGGTTTTGTTTCTCTGAATGCTGTCACACGTTTTCTTTTAACTACAGCTGCCTCTGGGCTAACCAAAAACAAACCAAAAATAAGACAAACAAAAGTAACTGTAACAAATAAATGCACAGCTCAGTGTCATCATTCCAAATGGCGCATTGTTTTACAAAGCTCTGTGGAAAAGAGAAAAGCTATCCCCTTTCTCCGCCAATTTTAAAAGCTTAATTTTATTGGCGAGCCGAGCTCTCGCTGCTGTAACCTCCGGCAATTTGGAAGAGTGTAGCGGCGTGAACTCTGCTCCGAACGCTCGATGCCAGCTGTCACTTTGGAGGCGGGAACGTCATGCTCGTACACACGGCAGACCGCGGGCGCCAGATTGACCAGACGAGGTCACACGGTCCTCTGCTGAGTCAATCGTCCCCTGGGTGACGCCACAGCCAATTACGCGGTCCCTAGTGGGGGCTGCCGGCCAGTCAGCACCGGCAAAGTCCACATTAATAACATTAAAGGGGAGAGGAATAGATGACAATTTCCTGTCTGCGTGAACTGTGACACGCACAGAAAGTAGTATGCTGTGTTGAATGGGAATCAATGGCTGTGTCTCAAACGGCAAAAATGCTGCCTTCGAAGGCAGCGTCTGAAGGCAGCAACGAATGTATCCTTCACCGGGTGGGATATCCCATAAGTCTTTGCAATTACCTAAGGCTTCTCACTTCCGTTAAATTAATGGACGCTGGAAACAGTGGCAGTTGCGGAAAGCGTCAGTTGCGGTGGCAGCAGATGGACTTTTTTTTTTACAGTAACTATACAGTAAACTCCATAATTTGTTGTAGTTTCATCTAAAAATCTTAATTATTTGATACACTGGAATAGAGTATCTGATGTTTTAAGCCCCTGTCAGCTTTCCATTAACTAGCCAGCTAACTTGCTAGCAAGCAAACGTAGCGTAATGAACAACCATAAACACTGATTTCTTGTGACATCATCCTGCCTTCAAAGTGCATCCCAAATTGATTGCCTTTAGAGATACCTTCTGAGAGAGCAAGGCAGTGAGGCAGTAAGGGGCATTGTCACAAAAAAGTTATTTTACTCACAAACTAAATCTATTTTTGGAATAATTCATTAGTAGTGCCTGCCTGGGCAGTCCTGGAAATATACATCAATTGTGAGACAGTATACATGGTGTTTTATGAAGTATATTGACATTAGTTCAGCCTATTATCTACCTGTCATATTCTCTTACATGACCAATAAATAGACTCGGTAGCTAGCTAGTAGTTGCTAGCTACTAAATAGAATAATTTTAAGATAGCTCTCAAGGCAATCCCCATTAACTGTCCCTTAAATTCCCTGGTGGATTAAAATCGGACTACAACTTTCTCCACTGTCTTCTATTATCATATGCATATCTTGTTCGTTTCCACCACCATCTTTGATCAATTATTGAGCACAGTGGTTTTGCAACCACTGTGTATGCTGGTTACAGCCAATCTCTTGATCTTGTTTCAAGTTCACAGGTTGTCCTTTCTTGCACAGGGTTGACCTACTTGCTTTGTCGTTGAAAACACCTTCAGCAATTAGGAACCCCATTGATTTCATCTGACAGTCTGTAATTGAAAAAATGTAATTGACAGTTCAAAATGTAAACCCTTTATGAAAAAATGATTTTCATTACAGAAAATGAAAGTATTAGTTGAGCCGACTGATTAAAATCCAGGGATACATGAGATTTTATTCTCCAGGGCATTCACAGCTAATTCTGACATAATGTTGCCTTAAGAGGGTATTTTATCCTGCAAGGGACATTAAGAGCAATTAATAGCTTGTTACAGTTTAAGAGGTTTCAATTATGGTAGGAATGAAAGCCAGCATACAATGTGTGTCCCCAAGATCAAGGTACGTGGGGCTGTTGGCGTGCTTATGAACGTATACTGTACCTACGATGCCTTGTGAATGCAGAGACATCTTCCATGAACGAAGATGCATTTATAAAGTGAGATTCAGTTTTGAAAAACAACCGAGGGTTGATAATTCCTTCAAAACCATTTGGCAGTTAACATGAAAACACATTTTTGCCTACAGGTGGCTGAAGAAGACATTAATTTTTCTGGACGTTTACGCACACCTGTGGCGTAACTTGTAGCCATCTCTCCGGTGAAATGTGAAGACTCCCCGTGGAAATGCCGGAGATTGCTCCTTACCAAAATGAAAGGAGCCCTTATTGATTTCCCCCTTTTCATGACAATCCCACAGTTCTCTCTGACTGATATGCGGACTCACTTCAAAAGTATCACGGACATGCAGACGATCAAAACATCCTGTCCTCCGAATGAGCCCGAAACCATGGTTATTGGCCAGGACTACATTTTCAAACTACTGTTTGAAGAGAACTGCAACATTTCTTATACCTCAAATGTATATGTGCAACAATTTTTCTTCCCAATATGTCTGTATTGTATGTGTTCTTCTTTATTTCAGGCAGCGCTGGACTAGTGATCTGGCATACTGGGCATTTTCCCGGTGGGCCGACGCACCTTGGGGCCGATATAATTTAATTTCTTTTTAATTTTTAAAAAAATAATAAAAAAATTTGGCCAACGACCGGCCCATAAAGCAGGGACAGCAGCCCATTGGTTCATTTTCTATACTGACACTGTGCTGGCCCAATCACATCTCTCACTAGGTCCCACCCCTCCCCCTCTGTCTTCTCGTGTTTCTCATGTGAGATGGCGTGGCTCAGAGCCAAAAATCTGTGGATGGATGAGGGCGTCAAAATGGATAAACAAAAGCGCAAAGTGGGTGCGGAGAAGTTGCGGGCCAAAACATTTTAAAAAAATCTAGAGGCCTATGCCGCCAAATGTGCAAAAATAACAGACATGTTTGCTGCAGGGGCTGCAGTAGCTTCAACATCTACAGTACCCGACATTGTGCAGCAACAGGTGGAGAGCTGGCTGGCTGTGGCCACTACCAGGCAGACGAGCATGCATGTGACAGGGAAGCCGAGGAGGGACAGAGAGTGAGCATGACAGGGCCGAGGGACAGAGTGAGCAGGAGCAGGAGGAGACTATAGTTGACGCGGTAAGCATGGTAGCTTCAGGATTAACAGGGAATCAAAGAGGGAGGTAGTGTGTGTGCACCATGCCATGATGACGATGATTAATTCAATTAAAGGTTGTATCAGCGATTTTGGGTCGAAACATAAATGATCACATTCATCTGATTTTTCCTCACGATCCGCTAGCTGCCCGCCCCATAAACAGGCCGTCAAAAAACCGCGTCTCTGTAGGCAGCCTATGCTCCGAGATCGTACACAAAAACAAATGGTACTACCAACCACTCAAAACCAAAATAAACAGTATTCCAACCAATCACCGACAAGGGGTGGGTGATACTAATACGCTAATACTCTTATCTCGCTGAAATCTTGACGGATTTACAAACGGTTTGGTTTCTTACAAACGTTATTAACGTGGTTATAATTCTGGATGCTTGAACAATATTTTTTAAAACATAACATAATTGGCTCTGAGCTGGAGCTGGCTCTGTTTGTTTGGGATTTCGCTTCAGAAGTGACGTCACCCAAAATCGCTGATACAACCTTTAATGTCGATGATAATAAGATAAGATAACATAATCGTAACGCCATCATAATATGAGACCGTCACCTACCGCTGGTGGTCAAAATAGCGCAGCATAAGCTATTTGGCATTGTTTTTGTAGCTAGCATAGTTCCCTAATGCAGTCGCAACTTCGGCTGACTATTCTAACGTTAACTAGCTAACGTTATTTTGTCAGCATCGCGTTGGCTAAGCCCACGTTGCTGTGAGTGACCTATGTCCATATCGTATCATCATAATATTATTAAAATTATTAGGCTAAGGGTTCTCTTGATAAAGATGCGCGAAAAGGCTGTATATTATACGACACCTGTAACTCTACTGTGCTAAAATGTATGCCTGCTTATGTATTAGCCTACAGGAAAAAAAACAAAAACGTTTTCATTTCCAACAATAGGCAACAATGTTGTCCTATGTTTATATTCATATTAGGATGTACTGTATATGGTATGGATTACTGTTATTACTATCTGTGGGGTAGCTCTCCATCTACAGTAAGTTGTTTGGTGCTGCTGTCCATTGAGATCTAACTATTACTCCTCTCTGAACATTAATATAAAACAAAAAGGTGATCTATTAACTGTGTAAACCTTATGCAATATTCATCATCAATATTTTGATACTTGAAATCTGTATGAACTGAATAGTTAGTATCAAATGAAATAAGATGGAACAGCTCGCATTAATTGAATAAACAACTAGTTGCTCATTACCAGTATGGTATTGTTTAAATTGTACAGCTTTTTGCACATCTTTGTCAGGGAATTCCAACAATTCTGGACCTGAATGTATAATCATGTTAAAGTACACTGAGTAGCCTAACTTTTTTATGGCCCTTCAAATGTAAACAAACTTTTTTTTTCTTTTTTTTGTACTTCTTAAAGTATCTTTTAGCTCTGACAGTGTCATGGTTTTCTACCCTGTTTCCCGATGCGGTCATTTTCCTCGGTGGCCACGCGGGGGCGCTGCCCTTTTGGTGGATGCTTGCTCCGCCCTGCTGAGTTGGCAGAGCTTCTGTTAATGCGTTTACACCTGTGCGTAGTCACCGGAGAGATATATATAAGCCTACCGTTTCCTTCGTTCGGGGCTTCGACATTGATTGTTAATTGTTTGTACTGTGGTGTTATTGTTGGCTGTGAGTTTCTCGTACCGTTTTTGGCTATTCGCCTATTTTTAACGTCTCTGAGTTGAGACAGGACTTATTTCTTACTGGCTTTGTAGTTTATTATCTCGTAGAAGTTTGGGACCGTAAATCTCTGCTCTATTTCGCCATAGTGTGCTTTTTTTCCGTGTATGGAGATTTGGGCGTTTCTGTTGGGAACTTTAGTCCAGTTCGCCTCTAGGTGCATGTCGTCTCATGTGAGATTGGGCGTTTGCGCTTCTGCTGGGCTTCTTAGCTTGTGGAAGTGTAGAGTAGTTGTTCTTTGTTCCCCTTCGCCTGTTATTTGGTTTTCTCACTGAGAGACCTGGCGTTTTGCTTCTACTCAATTCTGTGTTACTGTGAGCCAGTAAGTAGCCTTGGTACGTTTTTCCCTGTTTGGTCTCCTTCTCGTGGACTATGTTTCCCTTTGTTGTGAGTCAGGGTTTTATTTATATTGAGGCTGTCGTGCTATTTTGCGTTGGTCTTTTGTTGCAGCCATCCTGTACGCCCTTTCTACCTGCGGGACTATTTTGTTTGGAACTGTTGTTCTTTTTCGTTCTCCGGGTGTGTCTCTTTATATGGAGCTTGGGCGTTGTTGTGGACGTGTTTGTGTTTGACTGCGTGTTTTCTAATAGCCTTGGAACATTAGCTCTCTGTTCCATTTCGCCTCGTTTCATTTGTTTACTGAGAGGCTAGGGCGGTTGTTCCTATTTAAGCTTGCGTTAGTCTGTGGATATTAAAGTTATGGGACGACGGTGCTCCGTCGTTTCACCTGTAAAATGTTTCTCTCTCCTGGGAGATCGGGTGTTTACCCTCTTGGTTTTATGCATTGGACTGCGAGCCTTTTATATTGCCATGGAACGTTAAATCTCTGTTCCTGTTCGCCTCATTACATTTCCCCTTATTGAGGCAGGGCTTGTATTTGTGTTTGTTAGTCATATGGCCGATAGTTTCGGAGCAGCTGTCCAGTCGTCTTTTGTGCTTTTTCTCCGGGTATGGAGATTTGGGCGATTCTGTTCAGAACTGTAGTTCTGTTCGCCCCTCGGTGCATGTTGTCTCATGTGGAGACCGGACGATGTTTGGGACATGTTTGCGTGTGACTGCGAGCCTCAAACTATGTCTTGGAACATTAATTACCTGTTCCTTTGCCTCGTTTCATCTCCTGTCTGAGAGGTTAGGGCGTGGCTCTGTTTTAAGCTTGGTCATTTTTGCTGGTAAGGTTATGGGACTGCGGTTCTCCGTCGGCTCGCCTGTAAAGTGTTTCTTCCCCCTGGGAGATCGGGCGTTTACCCTCCTTTAGGTTCCGCTTATGACGTTTAGTTCTAGCTTATGTAATTAGCCACGTACGTTATATCTGTTCTTTCACCTCTCTTATTATATCATTATTCCTTATTTGTTGACTGTTTATTTGTTTGTGCCTTTACGCTACTCGCCCGTTTCTGATTTGTCTCGTATCCGAGACAGGGCGTGTATTATGTCTGGCTGTTCTGATCCCTGTCTTTGCGCTTTATTTGGCGTTTGACAGTTAGCCGGTTAGTAGCGTCTGTAATGGTGTTGGTGTTTGTTGCTCCTTGTCCTGTCTCTTCCCTTATCTGCGGGTATCCCGCCTTAGTGGCCTAAGGGCTTTATGAATCCCCTTGCTGCGTTTGGCTCCTCCTTCCTCACACGTCACGCCCCTTTACAGACAGAGCTCTTGATACAAGGAATATCAGTTTGTAAGAGCTAAAAATTAGTTTTAGATGTACTTTAAAAGCCATGAAAGGTTTATATTTGTATTGTTTGTAAACATTAGAGCAAAACAGGCTTGTATTTTGAGGTATGGTGCAATAATAACTAAAAGAGCACATTGTCCATCTAGAGGTCCAGGGCTGATTCTTTTGTCCCAGTCCAGCCAGATTTCAGCTTCACAAAACTACAAATATTTTACTGGACCTATTAGTCTTGTTAGCTGAACAGCACAATGTGAGTTAATACAACTTGGTTGCCGTGCCATAAAAGTCTTGTCACCGGAGCTAAGAATTAGTAATCCACAGAACCTTGAAAGATGAGCAAACTCAAAAGTGCTATGGTAATCAATTACCTTTAATTAAGAATTTTTAATTGGGAGGACCAAATCTTTTTACAGTTTGATGTTGTAGTAAGGTAAAGAGGGAAAATAGAACTTAAAAAACGGTGATCATTCAATTAGTGATGCACATTTGTATTAATTACTATAATGACCAATAGGGATTTATGCCTTAGATTTCTACTTCTCCCAGTGATTACTGTCTGAAACCTACATTCCTGAAATGGTCTGACAAAGCAGGGTGCCCTTTCGAAGTAATACAACCATGCGACGCCATGCACAGAAGTGACTTCACCTTTTGTGGCGGTTTGCGATTCTAAACCAGCCGTGAATGGTCTTCGGTGTACAGAAGGCAGGGGGCCGCAGAAAATCACTGCCGACGTGACCTCAGCAGCAAAATGATGAACGAGCAGACAAGCGCGCGAGGAGGAACGCGCTTCTCAAACATTTTTTTTTTTTTTTTTTTTTTTTTTTTGTGCTGAATTGTAAAATGCAATATTAATGATTCGACGAAAAAAATATATATCTGGCGAAAGCCGCTGTCAAAAAGCTCGAGAGATTCCTATTAATCCTTCCTCTCTGACAGGCCGTAGGATTGTTCCCAGCTTACAGTCGTCGTGCCCGCTGGACTGTGCCGTACTGTCCTGCAGGTAACGGCTCTGATTTTTCCACTGTCGCTTCGGTGACAGCAAAGGTGCTGAAACCGTGATACCTTTTCTCTCTCCCAGTCCCCATCGAGCCACGAGCCTAGAAGTCGTTGCGCAGTTCGAGGTCAGAACGGATTTTTTCTTTCTTTCAACTGTATTAAACTGGTTAATATAATGAGAACCGTCATTCGGGCTGAAATTGGAAACGGTTGATGACTCAGATAGGCCTATTGGAGGTCAAAATAGTAATCATAGTCCATGCTGAAAAATATTTATTGAACAAGCTGCCTCTCGGAATTCAGGTTGTGTCCCCAGAGTTTATTCTAATCAGTTGCATTAGTCATTCCTGCAAATTACATGTGTCACTCTTTTTAATCAACTGGCAAATTAACACTGGTTACTTATTTGAGATGCACAAATTTGAAGGCTGATCTTAATGAAATTAATTTTGGTGACAAATGCTTAGCACTTCTTAAAAGCCAAAATCCACCTGAAACAAATATGTTGCATATTTGGTCCTTAACATGACATCTTGGCTGAGATTCATCTTGTACTGTGGCATTTAAAGACTTAGAGGCACACGTCAGTATCCTAAAGGTTAAACTGGTTTAACAGGAAAGGTTTATCAGTCGGTTCAACTGTTTAAAAATGTCCTTTAAAATGGACAACTGAGACACTTAAAGGGTGTGATTATTTTTTAAATTAAAACATGTCAGTAATAAAATATCATGCTGTGAAACAAAGGATCTGTTCAAAATGGCTGCACTGTTGGCATGTACTGAGTCAACTGTAATGGGGCGTGACGTGTGAGGAAGGAGGAGCCAAACGCAGCAAGGTGATTCTTAAAGCCCTAGGGCCACTAAGGCGGGAAACCCCGCAGATAAGGGAGGAGACAATACAACGAACACACACACACCACAGCTACAGACCGGCTCACTGTAACATACCACAGAGTAGAAGCACTAACGCCTGGTTTCCCAACAAGAAAACCCAAACAAGGCGAAAGGGAACAAAGAACTGCTACCCCATACTTCTACAAGCTAAGTAACTAAAAACGAGCCGGAAATAGAACGCCCTGTCTCGATAACGAGACGCATAAGAACAGGCGAGTAGCACAATGGCACAAACAAAACACACAACAAACAAACACAGAAAACAAATACTTATAGGAATAGGAGGAGGCGAAGGAACAGAGATAACGTTCCGTGGCTAATTCCATAAGCTAGCCGTCACATGCAGAACATAAAGGGGTGAACGCCCACGCAAACATGTCCAAAACATCGCCCGGTCTCCCTAAGAGACGAATTGCACTGAAGGGCGAACAGAACTACAGTTCCGAACAGAATCGCCCAAATCTCCATACACGGAGAAAGAGCACAAAAGACGAAAGGACAACTGCACCAAAACTATCGGCTATCTGACTAACACAAGCACAAACACAAATACAAGCCCTGCCTCTCAGTAAGGGGAAATGTAACGAGGCGAACAGGAACAGAGATTTAACGTTCCATGGCTAAGATAATAAGTTTGCAGTCTAATGCAGAAAACAAAGGGGTAAACACCCGATCTCCCAGGAGAGAGAAACATTTTACAGGTGAGCCGACGGAGCACCGTCGTCCCATAACTTTACTATCCAAAAGACTAATGCACAAAATAGCACAACAGCCTCTAAATATAAACAAAAAACCCTGACTCACAACAAGGAGGAACGTAGTCCACGAGAAGGAGACAAAACAGGGAATAAACGTACCAAAGCTACTCACTGGCTCACCGTAACACGGAAATGAGTAGAAGCAAACGCCAGGACTCTCAGTAGGAACCAATCACAGGCGAAAATGGAACAAAGAACAGCTACTCTATACTTCTACGAGCTAAGCAACCAAGTAGAAATGAAACGCCCGATCTCCCATGAGACGAAATGCACCGAAGGGCGAACAGAACTACAGTTCCGAACAGAATCGCCTAAATCTCCATACACGGAGAAAAAGCACAAAAAGGCGAAATAGAGCAGAGATCCGCGGTCCCATACTTCTATGAGATAAGTAACTACCAAGCCAGCAAGAAATAAGCCCTGCCTCAACAAAGAGACGTTAACATAGGCGAGTAGCCCAAATGGTACGAGTAACTCACAGCAAACAAAAACACCACAGTACAAAACAATGAACAAACAAAGAACAATTAATGTCGAAGCCCCGATAGAAGGAAACGGAAGGCTTAAATAGCTCTCAGTGACCACGCACAGGTGTAGACGCTAACAGAAGCTCAGCAAACTCAGCAGGGCGGAGCAAGCATCTACTAAAAGGGCAGCGCCCTCGCGTGGCCACTAAGGAAAACGACCGCATAGGGAAACAGGGTTAAAAACCATGACAGTCAACAGCGCTCTGAATCTCCGTTATCATTTTAATGAGTGCTGACCATTCTCAGTGTAGTGTAGTGTAGTTGGTGTCGTGTAGTGTAGTCTATTCTGGTGTAGTGTAATGTGCATTGTACACTATTGCTTGTTTTAAAATGCATTGCACACAGTTGACTGTAAATGTTTAATGTTTTACTCTCACACTTTGGAAAGGCAAAGACTCTTAAAGGTGAAATACCGTGAAGTATTGTGATTTTTAGACCATATTATTAGCCTGTAATGAGTGTTTAGACTGCGTATTACCATATGATCATGTCCATAACCATGCAGTGCAGGTAGTGAATGGAAAAATTGCTCCAGTTTTTTTATTTTATTTTATTTCATTTTTTTTGATGAGACTGTCTGCTCAGTCTCTGGCCACAGTTTGAGATTTGTTGCCGACTGATATGATTTATTGGCTTTCTTGTTCATTTGTTTGCCTGCTTCCCCCGACCACTTTAAATTAATCCACAGATGACATGATTCAGGAGTGTGTTCTTCTACCACTGTTGCCCTTTGCTGACGATGTCTAACCAGATGAGTTCCGAGCTGACATCACCTTTCACACTGCTGCTTGTGAAATGTCAGTGAGTACGAGCTGTCTTAATGATCCTGCCAAACGCACCGCAACAATGGCCCTTCTTTCAAAATTTCAAATTCATCGAGGTCTCCTCTTGCAGACACACTCATCATAATTAGGCAACCAGACCTGCTCAGCATATACGTATATACAGTATATATATATATGTATATATATACAGTCAAGCTGGAAAGTCTGCACACTCCTTTCACCTTCTCCACGTTTTATTACGTTACAGACATGTTCTACAATAGATTGAGTTCATTTTTTGTCTCAAAATTCTACACAAAATAGTCGATAATGACAAAGTGAAAACAGGTTTTTAGACATTTGTGCTAATTTATTAAAAATCAAAATGTAAAATATCATATGTACACAAGTGTGCTGTTGATATGACACCCAAAAGTGAGCTGAGGTGCATTTTGTTTCCACTGATACTGCTTGAGATGTTTCTACAACTTAATTGGAGTCCACCTGTGATAAATTGAATTGATTGGACATGATTGGGGATTGCCAACACCTGCCTATATAAGGTCCCACAGTTGACAGTGCATGTCAGAGCAAACTCCAAGCCATGGGGTCAAAGGAATTATCTGCAGACCTCAGAAACAGGATTGTGTCAAGGCATAGATCTGGAGAAGGGTACGGAAAAAATCTCTGCAGCTTTACAGGTCCCAAAGAGCACAGTGGCCACCATCATTGGTAAATGGAAGAAGTTTGGAACCACTAAGAATCTTCCTAGACCTGGCCGCCCGGCCAAACTGAGCAATCGGGGAAGACGGGCCTTGGCCAGGGAGGTGAGCAGGAACCCGAGGGTCACTCTGACAGAGCTCCAGCGTATCCTTGTGGAGATGGGAGAACCTTTTAGACAGAAGCCCCTCCTTAGTAAAAGGCACATCACAGCCCGCTTGGAGTTTGCCAAAAGGCACCTAGAGGACTCTCAAACCATGAGAATCAAGATTCTCTGGTCTGATGAAACCAAAATTGAGCTTTTTAGCCTGAATACCAAGCGTCACGTCTGGAGGAAACCGGGCACCGCTCATCACCTGGCTAATACCATCCCTACAGTGAAGCATGGCGGTGGCAGCATCATGATGTGGGGATGTTTTTCAGCAGCGGGAACGGGGCGACTAGTCCTGATAGAGGGAAAGATGAATGCAGCTATGTACACCGAGATCCTTGAAGAAAACCTGCTCCAGAGCGCTCTGGACCTCAGACTGGGGCGAAGGTTTACCTTCCAACAACCGAAGCACACAGCCAAGAGAACAAAGGAGTGGCTTTGGAGAAAGTCTGTGCATGTCCTTGAGTGGCCCAGCCAGAGCCCAGACCTGAATCCAATTGAACATCTGTGGAAAGAGCTGAAAATGGCTGTGTACCGACGCTCCCCATCCAACCTGATGGAGCTTGCAAGGATATGCCAAGAGGAATGGGCAAAAATGTCCAGAAACAAGTGTGCCAAGCTCATAGCTTCTTTCCCAAGACGCCTTGAAGCTGTAATAGCTGCCAAAGGTGCAGCAACCAAGTATTAGGCTAAGGGTGTGTACAGATATGTAACCCCTAAATAATCTATTTTTGTCAGTAAAATAAAATTGCATATTTTCTAAAAACCTGTTTTCACTTCGTCATCATTGGCTATTGTGTGTAGATGTTTGAGGCAAAAAATGAACTCAATCTATTGTAGTATAAGTCTGTAACGTAATAAAACGTGGAGAAGGTGAAAGGAGTGTACAGACTTTCCGGCTTGACTGTATATATATATACACTGGTATACTACTTGCTTAATCACCTGTATGGTAGCATCTGATTTGCATACTTTACTTATTTACGTTTATTTATTTATGTACAGCATACATAAACATTCACTGATCCTATGGCTATAGCTATCCAAGTGCGTCTAGTGTGGTGGATTGAAAACTGCTGCTTCCTGTAAGAGAATGATGACATTTCTCATTGTCGGCTGTGGAAAAACGGTGCCTCCGGTTTGAATGGTAAAACTTCATGATTGGATCCATGTATTGTGGAAATGTGGACGCATTTCCGTCCGCCCCCCCCACACAGAATCGTTTTAAAAAACCTTGACACCTATATAAGTACCTCAATGGCCGTCTACCTGATCGGTAGCTCGATATTTCCCAGAGAGGATAATGTTTAGCCATTTTCTGTAATGTAGTGGGGTGATGTAAATAGGGAGTGGTGAATAACACTACGGGAGAAATGGATGGAAAGATATCAGTTTAGATTAAGTTATAGAAGAACATTAATAGCAGAGGAGATCAGAGTGAGATTTTACACTGAGAGCAGGGACACCGAAAATGATGTGCACTGCTGGTTTTTGCAAGTTAACGTATATTGTGGATGGGCCCCACAGGTTGGTATGCAATTCTGATGATGTCGTGAGTGGTAGTGTCATATAATGTATAGGGAACTGGGCTTGTAACCTAAAGGTTAAGGGCCCATTAACAGTAAAGAAATGCATGCAAATTTCCCATAGACTTCAATGTAAAATGGTGCTTCAGCAAAACAAATGGAACTCTGTCATGCTTTAATGGATTTTCATGAAACTTAATCAGGTGGTACATCAGTAAATTCCGCACTGAACCATAGAGCGAATTTTGATTAATCTGTTGCCATGGCAATGGCCGCAGCCAATCAAAAAACAGTAGGCTGTCATTTAAAAAGTATGCAAGATAGCAAAAGATGGCCATATTTTAATGGAACGTATCATAGAGTATCTGTGCAAAATTTGATGCAATTCTGATGTTCGGTTATGAAGATACATTCGTTTTGCTGTAGCACCATTTTACATTGAAGTCTATGGGAAATTTGCATGCATTTCTTTACTGTTGATGGGCCCTTAACCTCAATTTCTTTAGCATATATCCAACCATATAAATGGATACTGTGTAAAAAAAATTAAATAAATGCAAATGCAATTCTTCAACCACACTGCAGCACATAATTAGCCATAGCGTTGGTCAGGGAAGTGAGGAGTCTACGTTGGCAGGATGTCCTCGGCTGTGTCTGAATCAGAGCTCTATCTACTGTGTCGTGTCTCTTGTGTACACGCAGCTGTGTACTCTTTACTTACTTATTACGCGGCATGCAGTATGCAAAATATCCTCCGTACTATTTTACAACCGTACTATGGAATTGTCGTAAGAAGTCCCACCCTTGCTGCCCGTGTTATGTGTAGTTTTGGTTGTTATTGAAAGAAAACGTCAGTTAAGCTGCACCTCATTTTTAAAACAAAGCTGCTCATCTTATTTATGCGACCAAACGTTTTGTGTACTTCGTGAAAAGTATGCTCCCGAATATACTCAGCGAAAACCTGGAAGTAAGTATGTCATATCAAGGGGTTTTAAGTATACTATATTTAGAGAAACTTTTGCTGACTTAACTACTTTCTCATCCTGTCTCTTCAACAAGCATACTCAATAGTATGGAAGGGTGCTGATTCAGACACAGCCCTAGTCTCACAGCACACCAGTGCATTGAGACCGTGTAACATTTTATTGTTTTTTATTATAAAGTTAATTGTGCTTCCTTCATCACATCTTTATAAAGGTGACGGTCTCGTGAATTGTCATATTTCTGATTAAAAATAAATTCAAAAGATAATACACCAGGTTTATTCAACCATAGTCTTGACACCTCATCTATATTGTCATTGGATGCCACTGCGGGGAGAAAAAGCAAAATTAAATTTCAAATATTTATGAATAATAATACATTTTACCAGTTCCCGGGAGTGGCAGCTGGCATTTCAGCTGTTGAGAACACCGGTATTATTTATTGTTTTTATCCCCAAATTTCAATTTAAAGAATTGCCTTGCTTTCTCTAAGCCTGTTAATATGAATTAGAAGATGAAAACTCTGTCTTCTGGTTCACATTTCACTCTCATCTCTTCTTAGCATTAAGAGTACATTCAATTTCATAATTGCCTTAAGCAGAGGGTATGATTTACAGAGCCCTTCCGGTATAGGCAGGTCAGCTAAAATGGCCTCTCCGCTGTGTAGAATACTGATTTGACATGTCCTGTCAATCACGTTTTAATCAAGGATCTGCATTCTGAAGACGTCGCATCGTAACACAATTTAAATAATCCCAGCTGGGCCTTCGTGGCGCATTCCAGCTGTTGCACAACTGCACGGTGCATCGGTGTGTCCTGTGGGCTGCATCGAATACAGGCCGTGCCTGCACGGGGCTCTGGCTGGGAGCCAGCCTGTACACAACGTTAGCAACTAATGCATTTGTATTTGCATTGAGCAGAGCTAATATTTAAACAGAGCTAATTATACAGCTTTCTTCTTTAATATACTATCCATGCAGACAGCTGGATATTTACTGAGGCAGATCAGCTTAAGGACATTGAGAAAGGGCATAACAGCAGGGCCCCACCTGGAAACCAAAAATATCTGAATTATTGTTTTTTAAACTTGATTTTCAGTCCTGCAAACTTCAGTCAGCAATATGCATGCTTAAAGAACATATGTTAATGATTTACATGAACTCTATCTTCATAAAGCATTCATTATGCATTTGTGATTATTACTAAAGCACTGTATTACAGTGACGTATAGCGTTATGAATGCTTTATAATGTTTTACTTATCATCTCATGAAGCTGTTATGTTGTGTATTACAGAGCATCTTCTGATTGCACATTGAGCTCATCAAAATACATTCATTACAACCATAAAGAACAATGTGTATATGCATTTTGTCACCACCTCCACATGCGATGGATCTGACCTGAGGTTCACAGATCCAGGAATACTGCACACATAAAGCATTCATAACGCTCTATGTCATTGTAATGTAATGCCTTTGCAGTGCTCATGAATGCATAATGAATGCTTTATGAAGATAGAGTTAATGTAAATCGTTACTGAACATAATAACGTATGAATAGACAAGAAATTCATCTTACACTCTTACTTAGGTGAAGAAACAGTGGTTTGGCCCACCTTATCCAATGCATGATTAGACATTTTAGCCATTTTATGCATTCGGTTTGGGTGCTGCTTTTATCTGAATCCAAACTGAATACTGCATCATGGCGGTTTGCCCGTGTGCACTACAGAAAAGAGCTTGACAGGTAGCGCTCACTAAAGAATATGACTGACAACTGAGTTTTTGTAAAAGAACAAAGGAAATCTGGAGCGCACACACAGGAATGAACAGACAGTTGTAACTCACCGAGGAAATGGTCTTGCGAGAACACAACAGTCCTGATTTTAGTACTTCAAAAGGCTTTGGAATCCATTGGCAGCACGGAGATAACGAAACAACGTTACAGTGCAGCGAGCCTTTATCGGCCCCAACGGGAGGGTTATCCCTTGCAATGTGGTGCTTATTCAATCTCTTTGATCTATTTCAGGCAAGCAAAGTTTGGCTGTTACCACAATGTAATACAATATTAACAACACTAGCTACTCACAAACTGAAGTCAATGTGGATGAATTTCATCTATTTTTAATCTGTTGAGCTTGGATGGGTTCTTCAGGTAACTGCTGAAATAAAGGAAAGCTCGTTGAAAGCAGGTGCTTCCACAATGGTGTGGTTCCCAAGTTAAGCAATTAAAATCTCTGCATAGTCACAGTTATGTATAAAAATGCTGGGCAGGCCCAGTGTAGTTTGCCAGTTATTTTGGCTACCAGAGCTATGATAAGAGATCTCATGGGACAGGAAAGAGGAGTGGTTGTTGGAGAACACTTGGCAGGAGCTTCAGTAATGAAGACTGCTGAACTTTCTGACATTTCATGAGGAACAGTGGCTAAGGTGATGTTGGCATGGAGATCTAAGGGAAAAACTAGGCACAACTGTGCTCCATAGTGCACACTCTGTGCTCCAAAGTGCACACTCCTCTGTGCTCCAAAGTGCACACTCCTCTGTGCTCCAAAGTACACACTACTCTGTGCTCCAAAGTGCACACTCCTCTGTGCTCCAAAGTGTACACTACTCTGTGCTTCAAAGTGCACACTCCTCTGTGCTCCAAAGTGCACACTACTCTGTGCTCCAAAGTACACACTCCTCTGTGCTCCAAAGTGCACACTACTCTGTGCTCCAAAGTGCACACTCCTCTGTGCTCCAAAGTGCACACTACTCTGTGCTCCAAAGTGCACACTCCTCTGTGCTCCAAAGTGCACACTCCTCTGTGCTCCAAAGTGCACACTCCTCTGTGCTCCAAAGTGCACACTACTCTGTGCTCCAAAGTGCACACTCCTCTGTGCTCCAAAGTGCACACTCCTCTATGCTCCAAAGTGCACACTCCTCTGTGCTCCAAAGTGCACACTCCTCTGTGCTCCAAAGTGCACACTACTCTGTGCTCTATTGAATATGCTTGTTGAGGAGACAGGATGAGAAAGTAGTTAAAGGATAAGTTCGCTATTTTGGACCTTGGACCCTATTTGCGGTCTGTCTTCCATGAACCTGACACATTGAGTCCATATTTTCGCTGATCGGTCCAGTATTGAGCTAGCTACAGATTTCCTGTAGGCTCTCACTGGGCTACAATAGAAGTCAACGGGGCAATTAGAAATGTTATGGAAAAACAACGATAAATGTGCTTTCATGTACAATAAATGAGACGGGAAGCTCAGGGTGTATTGTTACCGGTCTCAGTATGCTCTCCTGTGAAATGTATCTCAATCCGAACATTTTTACGTGCTTGGCATGGCTTGGAAGTAAGCATTTCTCTGTTGCTTGTTTTAGCTGCTCCCGCGGAGTACTATGTGTCGGGGGTGAGGGAGCGGGAAGGTGTGCCGGCCGTTTACAAAACTAGGCGAGCAGTCTGCGTTTGTTTACCTGCAGCAACGTAGGCTACATTTGCACAAAAAAACTTGGATGATGGATGACTATAATGATTACGAAGACGAAGAATTCGATTTTGACTTTGACGTTACTGGCTACAGATTTGAGCCAGAATACACGGACACGGAACTACAAGAGATGGATGATAAGAGAGCAAGAGAAGAGAGAGAGGCTGAAGTTGCGCAGGTAATGTAAATTATTACAAATGATGATTACAAACACTGCGTTACAAATAGTTCTGCTGTAGGCTACTAGCTAATAAACTCCAACGGGAGGTCAGGATTTGTGATCAACTGCTTTTCAAGCGGCCTCTCTACAACGTAGCTAGACTGCGGAAGTTTACAGTGCGAGGTAGTGCGGTCAGAGAAATAGTTCTGTTTCAAATGGAACTGTTGTTTCAACGTTCGGTTTGCGTTTGCGATAGCCTACATTTAACAGGAGAGCATACTGAGACCGTAAGAATACACACTGAGCTATAAAAGCACATTTATCGTTGTTTTTCCATAACATTTCTAATTGCCCCGTTGACTTCTATTGTAGCCCAGTGAGAGCCTACAGGAAATCTGTAGCTAGCTCAATACTGGACCGATCAGCGAAAATATGGACTCAATGTGTCAGGTTCATGGAAGACAGACCGCAAATAGGGTCCAAGGTCCAAAATAGCGAAGTTATCCTTTAAGTCAGCAAAAGTTTCTCTAAATATAGTATACTTAAAACCCCCGTATGATGCACTTACTTCCGGGGTTTCGCTGAGTATATTCCGGAGCACACTTTTCAAGAAGTACACAAACATTTTGGTCGCATAAATAAGACGTGAAGCTTCATTTTAAAAAATGAGGCGCAGCTTCGCTGATGTTTTCCTTCAAATGCAACAATAACAACATGTGACATGGCAGCGCAAGGGTGAGACGTCTTACAACACTTACACCACAAAATAGTATGGCAGATTGTTAGTGTACTGCACTTTGCGTGCTACACAGTGCACATTAAACAGCACACATCTGCCAGTGCACAGTATGCAGGAGACAGGGTGCAGTAGATAGGGCTCTGATTCAGACACAGTGCACAGTATGCAGGAGACAGGGTGCAGTAGATAGGGCTCTGATTCAGACACAGTGCACAGTATGCAGGAGACAGGGTGCAGTAGATAGGGCTCTGATTCAGACACAGTGCACAGTATGCAGGATACAGGGTGCAGTAGATAGGGCTCTTATCAAAGTAAGGCATGACCTGGCAGTGTCATTAAGAACAGTCCATCGAAAACTTTACAGAAAGGGAACTTCAGGTACAACAGTTTACTTTATTTTGGCAACTACCTGTAGTCGGCCCTATTGTGCTGTTCAGAGTTTACAGTTTATCAGTCAGTTCAAAATATCTCCCATTAATATTTCATTCGTGCCCGAATGTGGTAATTAATCATGGTAGATGTGCCTGTGGCCTGTTTGAAAAAGGTTACAATTTGGACAAAAGAAAATATATTCAAAACAGAAGATATTGGATAGTGGGAAAGTTTCATTATAGAGACAAAAGAATTAGAATGATGTTAGAATAATTTTTGAATAATGTTATGGAATGATTAGGCAGGGAAAATAGAGGCTGTCGTTGAGTAATCCTGGAGTTGGTAATAAATTAGTCTTATGGGCCCCGTGCAGCTTCTAATAAAAAAAGGTACACTGCCTGGCCAAAAAAAAAGTCGCTGTTGCACCCGTCATGCATAGTGCCCACTGTACAAACCTCTGGAGGCAGTGTTGTGATCTGGGGTTGCTTCAATTTGTCAGGTCTAGGCTCAGCCTGTAATGGGGCGTGACGTGTGAGGTGGGAGGAGCCAAACGCAGCAAGGGGATTCATTAAAGCCCTTAGGCCACTAAGGCGGGATACCCGCAGATAAGGGAGGAGACGAGACAAGGAACAACAAACACCACTAACGACGCTACTAACCGACTAACTGTCAAACGCTAAGTAGAGCGCAAGGACAGGGATCTGAACAGCCAGACATAATACGCGCCCTGTCTCGGTAACGAGACACATAATAAAAACGGGCGAGTAGCCTAAAGGCACAAATACAAAACACAGTAAACAGACACTGCAAAATAATAAGATAGTTAAGAGGAGGCGAAAGGAACAGATCCAACGTTCCCAGGCTAATCCCAAACTCGCGGTCACACACAAACGTGTCCACAACATCGCCCAATCCTCCCTATAGGAAGACATGCACCAAAAGACGAAACAGAACAGCAGTTCCGAACCAAAATCGTCAAACTCCATGAAAGGAGAAAGGCACCGAAAGGAACGAACAGGACAGGCAGCACCGGACATTTACCGGCTAGACCAAAGCGAGATTAATAGAGAATACACGCCCTGCCTCTCTATGATGAGGAATATAACGAGGCGAAACGGAACAGAGATTTAACGTTCCATGGCGAGATGAATAGGCTCGCAGTCAAATACAGAAAACAAAGAGGTAAACACCCGATCTCCCAGGAGAGAGAAACACTTTACAGGTGAGCCGACTGAGCACCGTCGTCCCATAACTTCACTATCCAAATAGACTAACGCAAACTTAAAATAAAACACACGCCCTAGCCTCTAAGAAAATAAATATGTAACGAGGCGAAATGGAACAGAGAGCTAACGTTCCGAGGCTATATTAATAAACACGCAGTCACATACAAACATGTCCACAACAACGCCAAAGCTCCATATAAGGAGACACACCCAGAGAACGAAACAGAACAACAGTTCCAAACAAAATCGTCCCGCAGGTAGAAAAGGCGTACAGGACGGCTGCAACAAAAGACCAACGCAAAATAGCACGACAGCCTCAATATAAATAAAAACCCTGACTCACAACAAAGGGGAACGTAGCCCACGAGAAGGAGACCAAACAGGGAAAAACGTACCAAGGCTACTTACTAGCTCACAGTAACACGGAATTGAGTAGAAGCAAAACGCCAGGTCTCTCAGTAAGAACCCTTAACAGGCGAAAATGGACCAGAGAAACTACTACTCTATACTTCTATGAGCTAAGAAACTAAATAGAAGCGAAACGCCCGGTCTCCCTAGGGGAAGACATGTGCCGAAGGGCGAGCAGAACAACAGTTCTGAACAGAATCGCCCAAAACTCCATACACGGAGGAAAAGCACTAAAAGGGCAAAATAGAGCAGAGATTTACGGTCCCAAACTTCTACGAGATAACCAACCACCAAGCCAGCAAGAAATAAGCCCTGCCTCTAAAAAGAGACGCTAAAAATAGGCGAGTAGCCAAAATGGTACGAGAACTCACAGCCAACAATACACCACAGTACATAACAATAAACAAACAACAATTAATGTCGAAGCCCCGAACGAAGGAAACGGTAGGCTTATATAACTCTCAGGTGACTACGGACAGGTGTAAATGCTTAACAGAAACTCCGCCAACTCAGCAGGGCGGAGCAAGCATCTACCAAAAGGGCAGCGCCCTCGCGTGGCCACCAAGGAAAACGACCGCATGGGAAAACAGGGTTGAAAACCATGACACAGCCACGTTATGCAGCAATAAAATGAAGTCAGCTGAGTACCTGAATGTACTGAATGACCAGGTTATCCCATCAATGGGCATATTCCAAGACGACAATGCCAAGATTCATCAGGCTCAAATTGTGAAAGAGTGGTTCAGGGAGCATGAGGAATCATTTTCACACATGAATTGGCCACCAGAGTCCTGACCTTAACCCCATGGAAAGTCTTTGGGATGTGCTGGAGAAGAATTTACGGAGTGGTTCAACTCTCCCATCGTCAATACAAGATCTTGGCCAAAAATGAATGCAACTCTGGACGGAAATAAATGATGTGACATTGCATAAGATTGTCCATACAATGCCATGACAAATTTGCGCCGTAATCAAACCTAAAGGCGGTCCAACAAAATATTAGAGTGAGCGACTTTTTTTTTGGCCAGGCAGTGTATAAATGGAAGAAAACTTCCAGTGCTACAGAGATATTGGTGGAAAAAACGGCAATTACTTTAGACAGAATAGAATATAGGTCAAGGACTCTAATCTAACAAAGGCAGATTAGTGTGAGCAAAGGTCTACCGAGTGCATTTTTCTGGTAAGATCTTGTTTATTTTCCTGGTGGTAATTATGCATGACAAAATAATCCATAAAGATTCTGCGTTAGAAGTGGTGTAGACAAATTTACCCCCGTAATGAGGTGTCTGTATTCACTCACAAAACATGAGGATCCCTAATATCCTGAGTGTACAAGCAAAAGGAAAGCCAATACATGGCTTGCGCAAACAATGGTTTCATGGGATTTTCTTATTATTGTTGATAAAGATGGAATACATTATAAATCAGATTTATCGTAATATTAGACATTATTTTTAAAAAGCCACAGTCCCACAAAAAACTGTCACCTCAAACCTTTCCTTTGTTTTCATAACTCTGGAGAAGACGGATAAGTGATTGATACTTAAATTGTTGAGTTTGTACACCTCGAGGAAGCAAGCCATAGCGCAGAAATAGCTCTTATCAAAATTCTTGAGGATAAAGTTGGTGACCTGGGGGGTATTTCACAAAGCAGGATTACTGAGTTAGCTGGATAACTGCACTGAGTAAAATCCGGAATAGCTCTTTTGTACTTCAGTCCATGTTACAGATTTGAGAAGTCAAGTGTTTTACACACTTTTTTACATACAAGCTATACAGATGCTTATCTCAAGTCAGAATATGTATGTTTAAAATGTCCTTCAATTCTGTAGTTTAAAACGAACACATCGAACACATTCAGAATGAGACAAAAATGAATAAAGATGAAGATTGAATCCAGGGGGTTATTTCACAAAACAGGATTACTTATTAGCTGGATAAGTAAATGCACTGAGTAAAACCCAGAATCCAGTCCATGTTCCAGATTTGAGATGAAGTAAAAATGTCATGGTTTTAACCCTTTTTGCCTATGGTGGCCACGCGAGGGCGCTGCTCTTTTGGTGGATGCTTGCTCTGCCCTGCTTAGATTGCGGAGCTGCTGTTAGCGTCGACACCTGTGCGTGGTCACCTTGAGAGATATTTAAGCCTACCGTTTCCTTCGTTCGGGGCTTCGAGATTGTTTGTTTATTGTTTTGTACTGTGGTGTATTGTTGGCTGTGAGTGATTCGTACCATTTGGGCTACTCGCCTATTTTAACGTCTCCTTGTTGAGACAGGGCTTATTTCTTGCTGGCTCTGTAGTTACTTATCTCGTAGAAGTATGGGACCGCGGATCTCTGCTCTAATTCGTCTTTTTGTGCTTTTCTCTGTGTATGGAGTTTTGGGCGATTCTGTTCGGAACTGTAGTTCTGTTCGCCCTTCGGTACATGTCTTCCCATAGGGAGACCGGGCGATGTTGTGGACATGTTTTGCGTGTGACTGCGAGCCTCAATATAGCCTTGGAACTTTAATTATCGGTTCCTTCGCCTCGTTACATTTCCCCTTACTGAGAGGCAGGGCTTGTATTTGTGTTTGAGCTTGTGCTAGTCAGATAGCCGATAATTCCGGTGCAGCTGTCCTTTCGTCTTTTTGTGCTTTTCTCCGTGTATGGAGATTTGGGCGATTCTGTTCGGAACTGTAGTTCTGTTCGCCCTTCGGTGCATGTCTTCCCATTGGGAGACCGGGCGATGTTGTGGACATGTTTGCGTGTGACTGCGAGCCTCAATCTAAGCCTTGGAACATTAATTATCTGTTCCCTCGCCTCGTTACATTTCTCCTTACTGAGAGGCTAGGGCGTGGCTTTCTATTTTAAGCTTAGTCATTTTGCTGGTAAGGCTATGGGGACTGCGGTGCTCCGTCGGCTCGCCTGTAAAATGTTTCTCCCTCCTGGAAGATCGGGCGTTTACCCCCTTTATGTTCTGCATGTGACTGCTAGCTTATGGAAGTAGCCACGGAACGTTATCTCTGTTCTTTCGCCTCCTCTTAAACAATCGTATCATTTTGCAATATTTGTTGACTGTGTATTTTGGTGTGTGTGTGTTCGTTGTATTGCCTCCTCCCTTATCTGCGGGGTTTCCCACCTTAGTGGCCCTAGGGCTTTAAGAATCCCCTTGCTGCGTTTGGCTCCTCCTTCCTCACACGTCACGCCCCATTACAAAAAAGGGCTGTTCACTCAGTGCAGTTATCCAGCTAACTCCGTAATCCTGCTTTGTGAAATACCCCCCTGGATTCAATCTTCATCTTTGTCCTATTCTGAATTCTGAACTACAGAATTGAAGTAAATTTTAATACATAATACATATTTTGACCTGAGATAAGCATCTGCATAGTTTGTACATTAAAAAAAAATGTATAAAACACTTGCCTATGAGGAATTCCTCAAAAAATGCTTTTCAAAAAAACTTTAAAATCTGCTTTGTGTGTGTGTGTAGATAGAATAGAATAGAATTACTTTTATTTTCCTGCAAGGGAACTTCAGTTGTAGCCCCAGCAACAACAAACAAGACATAGACAGTGGGGGGCAGACCCACAACACACAAACATATCAAACAAAGACATTCAATATCATCATTGCATGAAACTAATTATGTGAATTAATAGCCTACAGCCAAACGTCATGATTAAAAATAGCCCCCGCTGTCCCGAGATGTCCAGTGTTATCAAGCAGTCCAACACAAACTCCACCTCCACGACTCCATACACGCAGTGTTGTGGTCTGTACACTGTCGAAAACGGAGCACCGAACTGCGTCAGCCTTCGCAGTCGTTGCCTCACTCCTCCTCTGCATTATGTTCTCCTTTCCTTTCTCTGGTGGCCTTTTGAAGATTGCCTGCAGTCCTAGATCAGTCCCGAGTCCCGACATCTTCAACTCTGGTGAAGAACGATGGTAAACTTTGTAGCTGTAGGTCCAACGGACATTCCCGAACATATGTTGTGAATGCGTCTCCATGGTGGCGACCACAAAATTATCCCGAATATACAATTCGTTAATATTATCAAAACAAGCAGCAGGAATGCCCTGAACAATCTCCAGCTCGCTTCCCCATCCCACAACAGACACACAGCGCATGAAAAAAACAAAAGACAAAAGCCCCGACATGACAAAATACATTCAAATTAACAGACACGAACACGAGAGAAAGCTGGACTACATGTCGCCATTACAGCTCCACGTGAGATGCGTGCGTGCATGCATGCATGTGTCCATGCATATATGTTGAGGTCTGGATACAATCAGCCATTTCCTAATGTCAGTGCTGAAGTCACTACCCAAGGGGATACTACAATGGTACCAAGTTTGTCAACACTGCCTCGCTGCCCAGAATGGTTCCACAAGTCGACTGCACACTTTTTTCCTGCACGACCGCAACAAGCAGTCAACCCTGGGTCCCGGTCATAGACACAGAAGTTGAGGTGCAGTTGCACCCTAAAGCAGTGTTACCAGTGGTTACCCAATACTGACAGGGCCGATGCGTGGCCCCTGCTTATAACTGTCCTGTGTATAACAGTGCTGAGAGCGCGGAGGGGGGCTGATGACAGTGTTTAGGTTTATCACAAAGGGTGCCGTTGGCAGCGCGGAGAGCTAATTGGCATTGGTGCTGTGCACTGCGGCCACGCGATCTCCCGGTGATTTATTATGTGCAATTTCCTTATCGTCCCGAGTGAAGAAACGCCAACTAAGCAGCGCCCAATCAATCTCCGCGTGGCGAATGAGAAATAAGGTTTTTTTTTAAAAATGTGCACAATAACACAATGTGCGACCACGTGAATCAGGTGTAATCGATACAGGCAGTAGTGTGGCCGTAGTGAGTTTATTTCGGGAGCCGGACGTTCTTTCTGAACACTCAATGCTTTGATCATTTAGTTTCTTCTGCAAAAAAAAAAGCAACCCTTTTGACGCAGCAGTTTTTACCATTCATTCCTCAGAAACAGATGGCGATGACTTATTCCGAATATTATAAAATTTTATATTCTTCAGCATTTTAACGTTTGTGCATGTAGGGGTTCACCATCCTGATGTTTGTACACTGCAAAAAATGTCTGTCTTAAAAAGCATTTTAATCTCATATTTAGACTTTAGAATCTTATTTCTGTTACTTTTTTACTAAATAAAACAAACTATCTACCAGTGGGGTGAGACATTTTTGACAAGATTTGCCAATGGAATAAGATAATTACATTTGTCAAGTAAAAAGTAACTTAAAATCATATTTTTTCCCCTCAAAAGTGAAAAATATTATCTTGTTTTAAGTTTCATTGCAAGGCAAAAACACTTGTTAAGACAGACATTTTTTGCAGTGTAAAAAAGGTTATACTTAAGGACAGGGCCAGTTCTAGGCATGGGCAATAAAGGCAGTCGCCTAGCATGCCATCTGTATGGGGGGGGCAGGGGTAATCTAGGATGGCATCCCATTGGGGAGGGGCATCAACCGTCTGGGAGGCGCCAAATGAAGTGAAAAAATGTGGAAATGATAGTCTGCGAAATCTCATGTAGTACGCAATCGCTACCTGAACACCCCCCCCCCCAAATAAGCATTAATTACCTAACCCCCCCCCCCCCCTCCCAGTCCTAGGGTGTCACAAAGGCTAGAGCCTGTTTAAGAACACTCAAGTGGTGAATGTTTATGGTTTGTAATGGTCTGCTGTGGCATTCAAGAGCTGTCGTGAGTAGACCCTGCTTTCATTGTGAGTAGACCCTGCTTTCACCGTGAGTAGACCCTGCTTTCACCGTGAGTAGACCCTGCTTTCACCGTGAGTCATTGGCTTACTCTGAATACAGTAAGCATGAAAATAACTAGTGCTTTTCTCACGCATTCACTTTCATTTGGAACGGCTTAAATGAACTAAACACTTGTGAAATCTGTTAGAACACAACTGCGCAAAGACTGGATAGTGGACACATATCTTACTGCCACACATTATGCAAGACAGAATTAGAATTATTGGCAATATATGTTTCAGTGAAATCATCACATTTGTTCCATGAGTTCTATATATGGTGTGGCCTGCTGGGTGGCTCATTGGGTTGAGGCACCACGCTGGGGTGCATGGATGAGCCCCACGGTCTGGGGTCGAATTCGGACCGTGCCAGTGCCGACTGTGGCCGATAGCCCAGCAGGGGGCGACACGCAATTCGCGATTGCGTCTCCCAAGGTATGGGTGGGTTCAGTCGGTCCACGTGCATTTGGCGTCCGTGGTCTACGTGCCAGTTGAACATGAGTAGTCTTCCTTTGACTCCACTCTGTGCGAGTTTGGCGAGTCTGCACTCTCATGTGTGTCCCAAGCACTGGGGCTGCTCCATCAACATGGTTGGAATAAATTGGACATTCCAAATTAGGGTGCGAATTGGATATACACAATATAGCCCAATGTTGGATGCCATATTATTATTATGAAATGAAATGTACTGTGAAATAAAAACATGCCAAAGAAGAAGTCATTTCATTTAATTACATCCTGATATCATACAATACGCCTATTGCTTTTGGTTTATCTCAGTGTTTTGTTCTGTGGCGTACCCTGTAATTCAGATTTACCTGACAAATTAACCCATTTTATTCAGTTTCTGAATTTGAGATCACAAAAGCTACAGGGAGCTTAATTCAGGTAAAGAGGGGATATTGGGTTCTCATAACTATGATGAATTGCACAACTGCACATGCGTGGAGAAGAGTAAGTGAACTTTCCCACAAAATAAATGCACAGAAAAATCGAGTGTAATTCTATATGTGTCCATACATAAAATAATAAACTCAAGCTGATGCAGAATCTTATGCAATACCACTAAAGACAATGTTGAGATAAGAATGTTAAATAAAGCAACAAATAAGAAACAATAGCTTTCCCTAATGCATTACCATGTCTAATACTGCTATTGTGTTTGTGGCGGTCTAAAGTATATGGTGCAACACTACGGTGTGTTTAAATGAGGGAAAAGCATGTAACTTTGGTTTAGTCCTCCTCATTGACGCAGAATAACATTTTGGGTGACCAGGGGGGTATACTACAAAAGCAGGATTATTGAGTTAGCTGGATTACTGGGTTAGCTGTAACGTTCCGTTCCCTTCCTGTCCGTTTTCCATGTTTTACCCTTTCCCTCCGTGTCATGTTGGATTCCCTTCGTCCGTGTTTTCCCCGTTGCTACAGGCTGGGCGTGCCCCCTTCTGCTTGTTTCACTCTGTTCCCCCACTTCGGTTTCAACCTATCTCTTTTCCCTCTTGTGGCATGCATTCCTCACCTGTTAATTAATCAATCACCCTCGGTTACATTCCTCACGCTTTCGTTATTGGTTTCAATTTCACTCCCCTACTTAAACCCCCGACTGGCTGCTATTCAGCGCCAGTTCGTTAACATACTTCGTTTGTTTCCTGGTCTCCTGTTTTCTAGTCCTGTAAAGTTAGAACTCTGCTGTGGGTTTTTCCTTGTTAGCTCTTCTGTTTATTTTTACCACCTGTTTTGTTAGTTATCCAGCCCTGGCTGTCGCGGTTTACTCTGCCTTTAACCTGTCTACTTAAATACCAGCCTTTTCTGTACCTACCAGTCTGTAGCTGTTTAGTCTCCCTGTGTGTGTTGCGGTACCTCCGCTCCCAGCTAACATTGCGTCCGCAGTTAGGTGTTCTGACTCTCTATCCTGCAGTGGTTCCTGTCCGGCCGTGGCTACCTCCATTGCTGCGGTTACGGTTCCAGGCTCCTCTGTGACCCAGCTACCCCAACCGGGCCAACCTGAGCTCCGCTACACAGCTCCGCCCTGCTGTTTACCTACCTCTGCATCCAGTCCAGTACCTGTTGGATCTCCCGGTCCAGATCCAGTCCAGTTCCGGTTCGGAACTCACCTCCTGTTTAAAGTCCAGTTCCGGTTTGGAACAACCTGTCGTTCCTGTTATCCAGTTCCTGTTGGACCTCCCGGTCCAGATCCAGTTCTGGTTCGGAACTCACCTCCTGTTTAAAGTCCAGTTCCGGTTTGGAACAACCCGTCGTTCCTGTTATCCAGTTCCTGTTGGACCTCCCGGTCCAGATCCAGTTCTGGTTCGGAACTCACCTCCTGTTTAAAGTCCAGTTCCGGTTTGGAACAACCCGTCGTTCCTGTTATCCAGTTCCTGTTGGACCTCCCGGTCCAGATCCAGTTCTGGTTCGGAACTCACCTCCTGTTTAAAGTCCAGTTCCGGTTTGGAACAACCCTTCGTTCCCGTGATCCAGTTCCGGAGTGGACCTCCCGGTCCATTACAAGTCCAGTTCCGGTTTGGAACACACCTGGTTCCGTTACCCAGTTCCTGTGGGTTCGCCCGATCCAGTACCAGTCCAAGTTCCGGCTTGGAACTTCCAGGGGTGACCTAAGTCCAGCTCCGGCTTGGAGCAGTTCGCTGTGCCGGAGCACTTCCCCATTCCTGTTTTGCCATTGTGTTAACTTGTGTACAGCTTGGGACTACCCCCAAAGCTCCTAATAAATACCCATTTCTGTTTCCCTGTCTCCTGGTCGTTGCATTTGGGTTCAGCCCGTGTTTGGTTCGTGACATTATCTGGATTATTGAGTTAGCTGGATTACTGAGTTAGCTGGATAACTGCACTGAGTAAAACCCGGCTCTTTTTTTACAAAAAAACAGCTCTTTTTTTACTTCAGTTCATGTTCCTAGATTTGGGTGGGTTCCGGGTTTTACTCAGTGCAGTAATCCAGCTAACTCAGTAATCCAGCTAACTCAGTAATCCAGCTAACTCAGTAATCCAGCTAACTCAGTAATCCAGCTAACTCAGTAATCCAGCTAACTCAGTAATCCAGCTAACTCAGTAATCCAGCTAACTCAGTAATCCAGCTAACTCAGTAATCCAGCTTTGTGAAATACACCCCCCCCCCCCCCCCCCGATGTGATCCCACAAAAACATGGGGAAGGAGTGTGAAAATTAACTTGAATTTGTGAAGTCATGCAAGCAAAGCTGGGCTCTGAAATCCTGGGGGCTGCAGTGGCTGCTGGGTTTCCTTGTGTTTCAGCACTTAAGCACTTCATTTAAGTCATCGATTGGCTAAAGAGTCCACACATCTTGTTTCTTAAATTGGCTGATGATTAAAAGGAAACTACAGGAACCTGCAGACACTGCAGCCCCGCAGGACTGCTGTTTCAGACCCCCGATTGAAAGGGTAGCTTTATTTTACCCTCCAGGAAATGGGGTTGGCGGGGGTTATCAGCCATGTGGAGTGGGGATTCGGTTGGGTGGATGTAAAGGGATGCTGTTTAGTTGGGGAACCAGTAGGGGGGTGTTGTGTGAAATCATGTGGAAAAAAATGCAATTAAAAAAGTTTTATGCTTACAATAATGTGATTTATATAATACACTACTCATAAAAAGTTAGGGATATTTGGCTTTCGGGTGAAATTTATGGAAAATGTAAGTTCACGCTACAGTGATATTATACGTATCATGAAAGTAGGGCATTTAAGTAGAAGCATGCAATGGTGATTTCCTCATCT
Organism: Synaphobranchus kaupii; assembly: GCA_029718625.1. NCBI lineage: Eukaryota > Metazoa > Chordata > Actinopteri > Anguilliformes > Synaphobranchidae > Synaphobranchus > Synaphobranchus kaupii. The sequence goes on from CM056380.1 coordinate 114,594,673, forward strand.
CAAACAATTTATTGAAACAAAAGCCAACAACAGTGGTGGGTATACCACAACAAAAATGTCAATGTCTCAATAACTTGTCATGTGCCCTTGAGCATCAATTACAGCTTGACAACGACGTCTCATGCTGTTCACAAGTCGACTTATTGTCTGCTGAGGCATGGCATCCCACTCTTCTTGAAGGGCGGCCCTCAGGTCATTGAGGTTCTGGGGTACAGAGTTACGAGCCTCTACACGGTGAGTCAGCTGATCCCATAGGTTTTCTATAGGATTCAGGTCTGGAGAAAGTGCAGGCCACTCCATTTGAGGTACCCCAGTCTCCAGCAGCCTTTCCCTAATGATGCGACCTCGATGAGCTGGAGCATTGTCGTCCATGAAGATGAAATTAGGCCTGTGTTGTTCATGCAGGGGCACAATGACTGGATTAATGATGTTATTCAGGTAGTATGGGCTTGTCACTGTATCATTCACAAAGTGTAGGGCAGTTCTGTATTGACTAGACACACCTGCCCACACTGTAACACCGCCACCACCAAAGGGTCGTCTGGTGACAACAGTGGCTGATGCATAGCGCTCTCCTTGACGTCTCCAACATCGTTGGCGGCCATCATTTCTGCTCAACGTGAATCGACTTTCATCAGAGAACAGCACTGAGGCCCACTGGTCCCTCGTCCAGCGTAAATGCTCCCTGGCCCATGCAAGACGATGACGCCTGTGCCTGGTGGTGTGGTCAGGTACCCTTGCAGGTCGTCTAGCACGCAGACCACGCTGATGTAAACGGTTTCGAATGGTCTGACGTGACACTTGGGTGCCTCTCACCTCCCTTAAATGTGCCTGGAGTTGAGTGGCATTCATCATCCGGTTCCGCAGGGCACTGTTCACAATGAAGCGGTCATCAGTGTGGGATGTGGCCAAAGGACGTCCACTTCTATGCCTTTCTGTGACTCTTCCAGTCTCTCTGTATCTCTGTTGCAACCTGCTGATGACACTCTGTGACACTCTAAGCTCAGTGGCCACTTCCCTCTGAGAACATCCTGTTTGAAGCCTCGCAATGGCGAGGTACTGTTGATCAATTGTTAGGTGTCGTCTTGGTCTCATGATGTCAAAATGTGAACAGCATGATGAAGAGGACTGTTTAAATACCAATTCTAATTGAACCAGGAAATTTATTGGTCGATTCATGGATCAAACACCTGTTGTGAATTTTGCCGTTCAGCTCCTTGTTAGAGAACAGCAAGTTGTGCAAAAAGTACTGAAACATTGAATAGTTGGACATGTGCATTCAAAAGTTTAGAGAAGGTCAAATTAATTTCACCTGTAAAGGTTATAGTGCATTTTAGGTTCATCCTGAAATTTCACCCGAAAGCCGAATATCCCTAACTTTTTGTGAGTAGTGTATATGAAGTAGAGAAAACCGCTTATCCTCACTTATCCTCCCTCCAAGGCCGTCAAACAAGTGGTTTGATAATTGTCATCTCCATGAACATCATCCAGTTCAGTCACATTGTTTACTTTTTTTCACGGTTGAAGCAAACTTTGTCTTTCTTATCATTTATCATTTCACAATGGGCCAGGAGACAAAAAAAACAGAGGAGCTGTAAATGAAAAAATATTTTCTCGGTGATAGAGTTGAGGCAGGAGTAGAAATGGGAACGCTAACAAGCTTAGCAGCGGCTTCTGTGCATTCTGGATTCCCATCATCACTTGCTAAAGACTTCCTTTTTTTACTTAACTGACAGTAGTTTTAGTTAAATGCTTTTTAAAAATGTTTTGTGTGTATGTGCGTGCGTGCATGCGTGCGTGTGTGTGTGTGCGTGTGTGTGTGTGTGTGTGTGTGTTTGGCCTGGTAGTTCTCCACTCAGCATCACCGTTTTATATCTTTTGGCTTTGGTGGTAAATGTCAGCGGTCAAATGGTGCTCAGCTCCAGATTTTTAAAAAAAGACCTAAATATTTTTCTGAAAATCATGTTTACCTGGAGCTAACATCAGATTTATGAGAAGTAATCTTAGTCTTTCTGCTTTGAATAAAACCTTTCTAGAGGATGTTTATACATCTAATTCCTGGCTCCACAACAGCCCACATCTTTATAATAGAAGCCTGAAAATAAGATTTTGTCTTTGAGGACCGTGACAAGGATCTCATCAGCGCTCCACTTAGAATCTGTAACTGCTCCTTTGGTTGAAGGCCCAGGAAAGTCCAGGTAAATGAAGTGATTCATCCTTTTAATGTGTTTTAGTCAGGCCTGATAGACCTACCCTTTTAGTAAACAGCAGGCGTGTTCTGCTGGGGGGAAAAAAAAAAATGCAATATAGTACGTCAAGGCCTGGTTTGTTGAACTCCTTGAATAGAATTCTGAGAGGTCATAACAGTGAACGGATACCCTTGCATTTCAGAAGGGAGTGAAGGCTAGCATATCTTGTTTTCACATCATAAAACAAGGTGTTTTTTTTTTTTTTTACATCTCCTTACTTGTACACTCACAGAGGATGTCTCTCAGCCTCGTGGGGAGATTCTCCGACGTTTTACAGAGGACTAGGAGATAAATCAGCACTCGTGTTTCTGTTTTTCTCCCGAGAAGGACATGAGATGCAGTGAAATCTGTGTTGTGGCTGTCACGGTTAACGCGGTAATTCAAGAGAGTTTGAACTTTAGAGTCCCTCGGAAAAAAATAACCGCGTGTGATTCAAGACTATGGCACCCCGCCTATGTACATATTTCAACTGTCCAGTTTTCTTTTACCACATGAATAAATGAAAATACACGAGAGCCAGTGCTAACGGTCAATTGCTAGCCTAATGGCCTGTGATTTATTGAGATGCTCTCATCAAAATGGAGTCCTCGTTCTGTTAATGGCTTAGTGAAAATGGATCACATCAGGTGGTTACTTTTATTTCTTAAAAGCGGCGCAATCGCGGCATCACATTTTTTAATCGTTAAAACCAAAACCAATAAACGCAATCATTAACGTCTCATTTTTTGCATAATATGTCCTTTTCACACGTAAAAAAACGTAAAATAAAGTTACCTATTAATGATACCTTATTTTTGGCCTACCTTCATAAAGTGTACCGCTCACATCGTTATCAGTATGGGGCCTGTTCAGACTTGAGATGCAAAGACGACATTTTATTTGAATAACAAAATATTTCAATTTGCATACCATGAGTCTCCAGAGCTACAGAGTCTATAGATTTGCTCATGAGTTTGGTGGGTAAAAATGATAAATGATGAATAAATCATATTAAAAATAAATAAATGGTTAAGATGACTATGATTAGTCTACTTTTTGAGCATGACATTTTCAGATAATTTACAGATCCAGCGGTCTCACAGGCCCATGTATGCTGCAAGATCATATCAGTCATAATATTAGCATGAGCCTGATAATAATATGTTCATTTTCAGCCTTTGTCAAATGATACTGAACCGGCCCTGATACTGGGCGTGTTAAGTAACAGAGCGCTCACGGTGAGAATGCTCAGTGTGATCACTGAGCCGATTTTTGAATCACTTAACGTTCTGCTCTACGAGAGCGCCGAGCAACTGTCAACAACCGTTTGGAAAAATGGTGACGTACAAGATTCAAGCATAGCCTACTTATTTTAGGTTGAATCTGGTCAGTTGTTAGCTGTAACGTCAACTTAGCATTATCGCTAACTTATCATTTCCTATAGCTAATATAAATAAGCGACATAAAACTAGGCGCATATGGTTTGTGCGGCAAACAAAAGCACGTTTCGTTCCTGTCAACCCCAGTAGACCGAAAATGTGGGTCCATAGCTAACAACATACTCCCTTATTGCTCCTCTCTGATCCACATCCAAAAGTGCTCAGCTACGCTCTGAGTGGCTCAGAGTGAGCGAAACTGAGCAACCCGTTAAGTGCATTCTTTGCTCTGAGCGAAGCTGAGCCGCTCAGTTACTTAACGAGCCCACTTATCGGGCATCTCTGTTATATGTCAGAACAGGGTATTAAATACAAACGCAGGATGAAGTTCCGTTGTGATAATTCTGAACAACTGAAATTAACAATCTTTCAGCTGTAAAGTACACACTACTGTCAAATAGTGGAGTGGGAAGCGCATCTGTAACTGGTTGGACTGTGATGCTGATCTTTGACGTGTCAGTTCAACAACCCGCTGGCCCTGTTCAGCCTAAGCTCTGCAGCACCTTCTACACAGCAAAAAGTCCGGTGTTAATTCAACTCTAACAAAGTACATATGAGTCCAATAGGGCTTCCCTTACCAAATAAAAGTATACTTAAAGTTAATTTTATTAAGTAAACTTAAGTAAAGTTCAAGTATATTTCCCAAGTATACTTTATGTAGTAAGTATACTAATATCAATGTACTAGTAGTATACTTAAGTATAATTTTGTTTAGTATATATCTGATAAGTACATAAAAAGTAAACTGAAAGCATACTCACTTATTTTTAGTTTAAAAGAAGTATACTAATAGCACACTTGAATAAACTTCTTTTTTGTAAGGGTTATGTACACTTTGAGAGTTGAATTAACACTGGACATTTCACAGTGTAGCTGTCATAACCTCCAGGCTAATGGCAGTACAGGCTCTCTGTAAACCCATTTACCACTGAGCTGTTATTTATCTTTGGATAAATCATCCTGCTTTAATGTTACTGGCTTTACTTCATTATCACCGGCTCACTGCGTCCTTGTGAGTGCATGGCGCATTAATGCATACGTTAAATATGCTCTTCATAATTAAAGGCGCAGCGATGGCAACCTTGCGGGTAAAATACTGCTTCACTCTTCTCCAAAGGGCTGCAGAACAAAATCTACAGAAGGGTAAAAGTAATGAGAGAGAGAGAGAGAGAGAGCTCTTTTGTCAGCTCTGTTTGTATCTGTGTCAGCTTGTTATTTCTTAGACTGCTATTCAGGCAACATTTGTCCTTAACTTTCGCTAACTAATTAAAAGCAAAAAAAAAAAAAAAAATCTTTGTCTTCACAAACACAGTTTGGTGAGTTCAGCGGCAGTCAAGAGTTTGTGAAGGAAAAAAGAGTAATGCTTTCATTTACTTGTGAGACAGAGTTAAGGCGTGTTGATTGAATACAGGCCTTAGTTATAGCTGGGAAGGCTGATTTGCAGTTGCTGAACTGGTGTGTCCTCTCTCAATAGGAATGGCCGTTATTACACTGCTTTATTTTCATTGTGTGGTATACCGTATACCCCCACCCTGAAGTGTTGAAAGAATCATGTTGAAATGATGAAGCTACTTCTGTGGTTTTCCTGGCGTTGACCCCGGATTGCTTTTATTAAATTGGGTGGGGCTCTATGTTGGCCCTGACCCCCCCCCCCCCCCCCCCCCCAAAAAAAAGAATTCTGTAAAATCTGTGAAGTTCAGTCACTCAGAAGCTTGAGAATACCACCAGGAGAGAGCCAATGATTATGCACCTCCCTCAGGGTTCCATGTCTGAGACTTTGATCGCGGAGCTCCGGGCGACCGTGGAAATATCTCAGTCCAAAATAATCCATACTCCGCTTCCGGGCTTCCTTATTAAATAAATTTAAAAAATAAAATAAAAGGAGCGGGGATGACTAAGGGGGGAACAAAAAAAATTTGTGACCTTGGAGCAGTCTTGAATAACTCTCAAGAAAACTTTAAATTAGCAATGACCTAACTGGGCCAAGGCGAGGGCGGTGGGACGACAGCCAGCCGTGTTGGACTCGCGGCGAGGCTGGGACCTGGTTGGCCGGTCACTCGTGCTTAAGGAATGATGTATAGAGGCGGAGAGTACCGTTGGCTCTGCGAGGAGGGCTTTGACAGCCAAGATGTTATCGTCGGTCCTCGCTCTCTCTTTTTTCCCCCACTTGAGTGAATCTCTCACACAGGAGTTATTGATGGAGGAATACGGCTGGAGGAAAAAGAAAGTGTCGGCCTTAAGAGACAAAAGAAACGGTACACGTTCACAGCTGCGTAGGGTGCGCTCATGCAGAGGAACTGCGCATGATGGGGTCCAAGGTCAGGAATGCCTTTTCATTTGTTATGGAACCTTTAATTGGTCACCTGTGATTGGTTGCAACTAGGAGGCACACAGACCTAGCATAGATATGCTGTTAAATTTCAATAAAGGATCTCCTATTTACCAAGCTATTGTTTTTTTGTTTTTTTGTGCTTTTTTTAAGCTCAGCGACCCTTCTACCTGTTCGGAACCTAACACAACAGACTGGCAGACCTGGGGGGTATTTCACAAAGCAGGATTACTGAGTTAGCTGGATAACTGCACTGAGTAAAACCCAGAACCCCCACAGATCTGGAACATGGACTGAAGTAAAAAGAGCTGTTCCGGGTTTTACTCGGTGCGGTTATCCAGCTAACGCAGTAATCCAGTTTCGCAGTCTACCCCAGTGGGGGTTATTTCACAAACTGGGATTACTGAGTTAACTGGATAACTGCACTGTGTAAAACCAGGGAACCCTCGCAGATCTGGAACATGGACTGCAGTAAAAAGAGCTGTTCCGGGTTTGACTCGGGTGCAGTTATCCAGCTAACTGAGTAATCCTACTTTGTGAAAACAGGGCCCAGGTCACAAGGTCACGAGCACTGATGCTCCACCTCCAACCACCCTTGAAATGTGTTTAGAAAACAAATAGTTAAGATTGAATAATTACTCTAGCAGTCACTAGTGGAGAACATCGGCTTTCTTGTTATTGTTTGCCTTTGTTCTGTTATTCATTTAATCTTCCGCCTGATGGGTTTATTTCCCAATTTATTTGACTCAATAAAACTGCGTGAAGGAAAAAAAAAAGAAAAAAAAAAGAAGTCTGCCCTTGTCTGCTAGTGAAATGCTTTCCTGTCATTGTAAATGGTTATGGAACCTACGGTCATTTCTCCACTTAATATTACGTACAACATCTGTTCTAATGGCTCCTTAAAGCCGTTTGGCCATTTTATCATGGCACTACGTGTAAAAGCTTTGTGGGGGCGGCATGCGTGGCTGGTAGCTGTCTGGGCCACCGTAAATTAATTTAGCATCAGCGCTGCCTCTCTCCGGATCGGACTGCTAATTAGAGCGACGCGGCTGCAGACCCCTCCCGCCGAGGGCCGGAAGACGCAGGTGCACGTAGCCGCGAAGACGCCTCGCGACAAATCATTTGTCTCCGGAACAGATGCGTGCAAAGCTGTTTCCGCGGCGAAGCCTTTTTGAAAGCTTTCAGTAAAAGTGCAGCCAACAGCTTGCTCCAACGCGGAGGTCTCCGCGCATCGATCACTTACCGCTACATCAGATGGCGGGTGCCGGGGAAACTCCCTGGCATTACGCGGGCACCGTCGCGGTCTATTCAGGTCATTCAAGAGGACAAAAACAGATGGCCGCGCCTTTGGAAGCCATCAATGTTTCCAGGATTGGACTACATTTCTCATTTTCTCTCCATTGTCTTGTGGCTTGTGAAAGGCTAAGGCCCCCGAAAACCTCATGGGAGGTGCGGCGGAGTCAGGTGCTGCCAAAGTTGCCGTGGATACGAATGGTTTATTGATTTCGGATTCACGCTGCGCTGCCATTCTGTGCTAAAAATGTCTGGAAAATTCCATCGCCTACTAGTTTTGAAATGTCACGCTCATAAATTTCTCCCAATGGAATAAAATATCGTGTCAATATAAATAAAGGAGAAATGCCTGTCAGCCCAAAGAAAATGTGTTGACCTATTGAAAGTTGCATGGCAGCTTTTTTTTCTGATGGCCAGGATCTTTTCTTACAATATTCAAACCATGTCATACTGAAAACTAGCTACATAGTATCTAGTCCTCTGAGTCTCACTCATACCAGTAAAAAAGTTAAATCTCTCTCCCTCTCTTTCTCTCTCTCACACACACACATGCAAAATGTCTAAAACCTGAACTTAAAAAAAAGTCTAATTAACCTTTACTACATTCTTACACCATCGCCACTAACCTGACCTCCCAATCTAACACAACACACATACATATTTACGAACACACATACACATACCACCACTGCCGGCATCATCTCTCAAACTTTCTAATCAAACGGATGCACTCCCATAGATAAAAAAACTAGCCGTAGAAAGTTCCGCTGAAATACAATGGGGACATGGCAGGCAGCCCAGTCATTTGTTTCTGTCTTTTGAACAGACACTGCGGAAATGCATTAAAAACTCACACCGTCAGGACCATGACCCCTGTTTCATATGACCGATCACCTCTTCGTTGTTGTTGTGGTCTCGGGGCCCGGGTGGTCAGATTTCAAGAGGTTTCAAAGCCTCAGCACGTACCGTAACGGCAACGGGCACACCGCGGACGTGCCGTGCCGGCTTAGATATTAGACGGATAGTTTCTCAGATTCTCCAGAGGATGGCGTGTGGAAGTCTGAGCGGCCTGAAATTTTGCCATTTGGAACGTTCAAAGTTCAGAACAAGAGTGATAGTGTGCTATCCCCCCCTCTCTTTTTTTAACTCCTCCCCACTTCATAAACTGTTCCACCCACCTTGGGGCAGCCCCCCCCCCCCCCCCCCCCATAACACTGAGTGTTTTACAGCGGGAGTACTCGAAGCTAAACCCGGGAGAGCTCCGATTGTAAACCAGGTGAATGAGTCAGCAGTAGCAAAAAAATCTCATGAATCTAATGATATATGAGCCTCTCATATAAACAGTGTAAAATCATCGTGCAGGCACTGAAATGCAATGCCACATTACACAATAATAAAAAATTCAGGTTATATTCTACATTTTCTAAAGTGCACAGCAGGTCAGCGTGCTGTATTAGGAGCGGCAGTGTAGTATAATGGGTAAGAAACTGGCCTTGTAACCCAAAGGTTGCAGGTTCGATTCCCAGCTAGGACACTGCCATTGTACCCTTGAGCAAGGTACTTGACCTGCATCGCTTCAGTATATATCCAGCTGTATAAATGGAAACTATATAAAAAAAACAATGCTAAAAAAAAAAGTTGTGTAAGTCGCTCTGGATAAGAGCGTCTGCTAAAATGCCTGTAATGTAATGTAAAAGCTAGATTTATTTCTTTTTTTCTTTTTTAGGGCAGATGCCCAACATGGCAGGCAATGCGCTCAACCACTGAAATCCAGTACTGTCAATCGAAGAAAAGGGTCAACTGTTAGTACTTTCTAGAAATCCCAGCGCATTTTTTCACACGTTGAGTCTTGGTTTAATGTGTATTGAATATGTACAGTATGAAGACATGGTGGAACATCATTCCAGCGGCAGGTGGGAGAGGCCCCTGAAGTGTTCATACTTAGCGATATAAAGAACGCTGGGATCATAGACTGCATAAAAATATGGACAAAGTCACTGTGACGTCACCCATTGCCTTCCCACGGCCTCGCAAAAACCCGAATTGAGTCTCCAAAAGTCTTTTTCGCCGCCGGTTTGTACAGACTGCGTCTGCTTCGTAGAGCCGAAGAGGACTCAACCTTCTGATTGGTCCTGAACAAATGTTAATACCCTGTCCAAACGACACGATATTTAAAAAAATCAGCACATGCAGAGGCATTAAATGAAGGAAAGGCACCTATTGCAATAAAAAAATTTTGTGGGAAAAATTTATTGACTAAGTATTTTGACCACATTGCTGCCATTGACTTACATAGGGCAGCAGTATAGTATAATGGTTAAGGAACTGGACTTGTAACCGAAAGGTTGCAGGTTCGATTCCCAGGTAGGACACTGCCGTTGTACCCTTGAGCAAGGTACTTAACCTGAATTGCTTCAGTATATATCCAGCTGTATAAATGGATAAATGTAATAAGAAGTTGTGTAAGTCGCTCTGGATAAGAGCGTCTGCTAAATGCCTGTAATGTAATGTAATGTACATGGTGAAAGACCTATACTGGAGCCAATCGCAGTGGCGCTAGTGAGCAATGGCACAATTGCCGCTCCCGGCCCAACCAAGAAGTGAGCTTCAAAACGAAAGCCCAGTCTTGGCCCCTTGGCTGGGATGGTTGAATGTGTCATAGCTAGATTTTTGCGCAGTCCTTCACGGAGACGGCTTGTGCGGACAAAGCTTGGAAAAAAACAACACTGGTATTGACGTCCCCAGGTGTGTGTGTTTGGTGTATCCCTAATGAAAATTGAATATGCTGCAATATTGTGTACATACGTGTGGACGTCATATGATTCACAGCAACTGTACGTAGCATAATATCTTGTATTTAAGTCACAGCAGGAGTGTTCCCAGTTCCGGAGCACTTATTCAGTATAGTACACAGACTAGTACATGAACGTTTGAGTGGTCGTGCCCGTTCTCAAAAGTGTAACTTATCCTATGGGAATAGGACAGTGACATGAATGCGGGTTGCTATGGCTTTGTTCGTACACTTCCTTCTGTATTATTCAGGCTGCTTGGAGAGCCCCTCTGGTTCTCTACAGCTCCTTGCCTTTCTTCTTATGGCCATGAAGACATGAAGAGCTTTTTTAGTTTTTGTTCTCGGGGGTGTGCATATACTCTGAGCAGCGCTCTTTAGAGGTTAGCCAGCGCGACATGTCTTTATTACTGCAGGGCTGGTTTGAAGTGGGCTACTTGTGTGATCTCTCTCTCTCTCGCGGGGCGGGGGGATCTTGGCGGTGGTTTCCGCCAGTTTTACAACCGTCTACACCTGAGCCGTATTCCTTTTGGTTTTTCTTACGCCTTCACCCACCTGTGCATCCCGAGGGCCTATCCTCATGCTTTTATATTTGAAGTTGAGCAAAGAACATGCCGTTTGCTGCGCTCTCTGCCTCTCAGGACACGAGCTCGTTCACCTGCGTGCCAGTGACTGGTGAACTTAGACGAAGCAAAACGATGCTTTTCTGTGGTCAGTACAGATGCGCCATTGATACTAGAAGAATCCCTTAGTTATAATGGAATTAATAATGCAATGCAAATATTGTGCATTCAGATCATTTCGGATATTTGGATTGTGCCTCTTATCAAGGGAGAACCGGTTCCCTTTGATGTTTTTGTCCTCCTTTTGTAGCGTTGTGTATTTAGCCGCTGAAATCCCCAGCCTCTCCCAGCGCCAGCTGTTTTGGGAATCGGTCACACGCTCGATAAAAATTGTTTCTTCAATTGATCCATTTTTCATGAAGCGGATGTGTGGGGAGGGGTGGGGGTTGGCGGGTGGGTGCAGGCAAACAGTGGCGGCCACAGACAGACTGGGGATATTTTAAATGGGCAGCTCAGTGCGCGGGTCAGCAGAGGGCTAAAACGCATCACAGAGTGCCTGTATCTGGAATGAGCACTGATCCGGAACACACAGGGAACTTTGCACGTCGCTGAGGAGAATATTGTTTGATTCATAAATATTTCACTTCTGGAATTTACAGTCCATTCCCTTCAATGAGATCTTCACCACTCTAAGTGTACCTTGTTCCGATTTTCACTGCTCCCCTGTGGTCTTTTCCGACCTTAAAACCCTCCTGGGAACTTTGCGACTCGTAAATACGACGTGTTGTGTGTTCAAGTGGGTCTGGTCAGAAACAGCAAAATGGACACTGCAGGGAAGTTAGTTGTGCACAAAATGTGTAAAAACTAAAAGTTACATTGACATGTCAACATTCAACCATACCTATTTTCTACTAACTAAGAATCAGAGGTGTAAAATCAAGGTTCAGAAAGTAAAAGTCCTACACAGTATTTTGTTCCAGTCACCTGGATTTGCTAATTAGCACAATTCTTCAGCCAGGAGGTAGAACTAATTAGTGAAATCAGCTGAGTTCAGGGGTGGAAGAAACACATGGCAGGACTTATACTTTCCCCCTGAATGTTAGATCTCTGCCAAGAATACAACATATTAGCACCGAAAATAACAACTCTTACTTTTTTTTTTTAATATACTTTATTTCAATTATTCAAATATTACAGTGATCACACACTTAAACATGACAATTATCACATCTCTTTGTAAAGGGGACGTGACGTGTGAGGTGGGAGGAGCCAAACGCAGCAAGGGGATTCTTTAAGCCCTAAGGCCACTAAGGCAGGAAACCCCGCAGTTAAGGGAGGAGACAAGACAAGGAACACACGTACCAAAGCTACAGACCGGCTCACTGTCACACACTAATGAGTAGAAGCGCAAACGCCAAGCTTTCAGCAAGAAAACAAAATAAGGCTAATGGAACAGAGCACAAGGTTCCCATACTTCTACGAGCAAAGTGACAGAAGAAAGAGCCAGAAACAACAAACGCCCTGTCTCGGCAACGAGACGCATAAGAACAGGCGAGTAGCATAAAAGGTACTCATAAAACACACACAACCAACAAACACAGAAAACGAATAGGAATTAGTATACCAAGGGGCGAAAGGAACGAGGATCTAACGTTCCAAGGCCACTATCGAGGGCTCACACTCAAACGCAAACATGTCCATAGCATCGTCCAAGCTCCATATAAGGAGGGACACACCCGGAGAACGAACAGAACTACAGTTCCGAACAAAATCGTCCCGCAGGTGAAAAGGACGAACAGGACAGCTGCACCGGACATCACCGGCTAAAAGACCAACACGAGTTTGATAGAGAATAAAAGCCGTGCCTCTTGGTAAAGAGGAATGTAACGAGAAGGCGAAGGAACAGAGATAACGCTCCGTGGCTACTTCCATAAGACTCGCAGTCAAACGCAAACATGTCCATAGCATCGTCCAAGCTCCATATAAGGAGGGACACACCCAGAGAACGAACAGAACTACAGTTCCGAACAAAATCGTCCCGCAGGTGAAAAGGACGAACAGGACAGCAGCACCGGACATCACCGGCTAAAAGACTAACACGAGTTAAATAGAAAATAAATGCCGTGCCTCTTGATAAAGAGGAATGTAACGAGGCGAAGGAACAGAGATAACGTTCCGTGGCTAGTTTCATAGGCTCGCAGTCAAATGCAGAGAACAAAGGGGTAAACGCCCGATCTCCCAGGAGAGAGAAACATTTTACAGGCGAGCCGACGGAGCACCGTCGTCCCATAACTTTAGTATCAAACATGACTAACGCAAGCTTAATTGAAAACACACGCCCTAGCCTCTCAGTAATGGGAAATGTAATGAGGCGAAAAGAACAGAGCTAACGTTCTAAGACTATTTTCAAAAGCGCGCAATCCCGCACACACATGTCCATAGCATCACCCAAGCTCCATATAAGGAGAGATTCACCCAGAGAAAGAACAGAACTACAGTTCCGAACAAAATCGTCCCACAGGTAAAAAGGGCGAACAGGACAGCTGTAACAAAAGACCAATGCAACCTTAATAGAAAATAGCACGCACTGCCTCTCAATAACGGGAAATGTAATGAGGCGGAGGAACAGAGATAACGTTCCATGGTTACTTTCATAAAAGCGCGATCAAACACAAACATGTCCATAGCATCGTCCAAGCTCCATACAAGGAGGGACACACCCGGAGAACAAACAGAACTACAGTTCCGAACAAAATCATCCCGCAGATGAAAAGGACGAACAGGAACAGCTGTAACAAAAGACCAATGCAAACTTAATCGAAAATAACCGACCTGCCTCAAAGAATAATTAAAACCCTAAAGTCAGTATGACACAAAAGCCCTGTCTGTTAGTAAAAGGCAATGGATCTAGGCAAAACGACAAACAAAGGACAGACCAGAAAGCGGAGACTGAAATGAGCACACAAAACAGGAATTGAACCTGAAAGCTCAAAGCACAAAGGCCAGTACCGCAAAACTCCAGTAAAAGCACAACGGAGCAAAGCGGTCTCCCTAGATATAATCATACGATTAAAACTTTAAAAGGGCAAAATAAACCGCACACAAAACAGAACAAATACACCACAGAACAAACAATCACAATCAACAATTAACAATCAATATCGAAGCCCAGAACAAAAGGAACATGGGCTTAAATAGCTCACCGGCATTACATCCCAGCTGTGAACACTGATTACTTACTCCGTGAAAAGAAGGGACGGAGCCAAAACTCCACCAACGGAGCAGCGCCCACGTGTGGTGACCGAGGAACACGACCACAAGGGAAAAAGGGTCATAAACCATGACACTCTTACCATCTCCCGCCATCATGACTTCCCTTGACTCCAAATCTGGCCTTGGTTTTCTTTTCTCCCAGGTAATGAACTGACCAGTTAGTGCTACCGATTTGCCAGACTGCCTTCACACCTGACTGCCAGGTAAAGGGAGGGCGGAAAACCAGCAAGTGCTGGCTCTCAAGGCGAACTGACACAATGGAAACACATTGCTGCAGTCCAGAAGAGGCTGAGATCGGCCTCCGATTCCAAATCGCCGGTCCACCGAAAATCGTTAGCGCTAACAGTTTGTAATTTATAACTGTGCAGGAAGACAAACGGCTCACGCTGCCGATTTAGGCTGGCCCGCCAACTTTGAATAGGGAGCTGCGAACAGCGAGCCAACTTCAACCTCACGCAGTCCGGCCAGCGCGGCACAAATCTCCACGCTGGTCCTTATCGCTCTGCAACACCGCAGATTAGCCCTGGCCATTTCTGCGAGAACCAGTAATTACCTTCCCTCACACATACAACGCACAAGATAATGGTAAATGGGTATTTCTTCTCCGATTGTGTCCTTGCAATGTGCCAATCTCTTGGGGGCATGGGGTGGGGTGGAAGGGTTGGGGAGAAAAATTTGATGTTTTGCTAAATAAATTATTATGTCATGCTGGTCAGATAAGGCACGGTTTTTAATGGAAAAGGGCTGTTCTGGGCGTAATTAAAGCTCCCGCTGTCCGGACAGAGCGCAGATTGATTATAGCCTATACTCGACTCCAGACCCGCTCCATCCCAGCAATGAGATGCCAGGTGGAAATCCAGAGCTCTGCTCTCCAGGCAGAAGGAATGGTAATGGGCGATAGGCAGGACATTAGTCCCGCGCCAACATGCTCTGATTCTCAAGAGCGTTCTCCGCAGAGGAGAAGAGGCTGGTTTAGACCTTTGATCCAGCACAGGAGTAGGCTGCCTAAAACTCCCTCTCACTCACTCAATGAGAAAATGAGCAAAAGGTTTTTTTGGTATTTTAAAAATGGCTACATGTACATTGTTACAAGTAGGCATACATATCGTCTGTACTGGACTGTCTATAAACACAGTATATACATACAGTACCAGTCAAAAGTTTGGACACACCTACTCATAGAAAGTTTTTTTTTTCCGTTATTTTTACTGTTTTCCACATTTTAGAATAGTAAAGACATCAACACTATCAGATAACACAAATGGAATTATGCAAAGACCCCAAAAAAAGTGTAAAACAAATAAAAAAGCTGTTATCAAGGCAAAGGGTGGCTACTTTGAAGAATCTAAAATATAACACTTTTTTTATTTGTTTGCATAATTTAATGTGTTCTCATTGTTTTGATGACTTTACTATTCTAAAATGTGGAAAACAGTAAAAAAAAACTTTAAAAAACCTATGAGTAGGTGTGTCCAAACTTTTGACTGGTACTGTATGTATTGATTTAACACTGTTAATTTAACGCTAGTACTTTTTCCTGTGCGGTCAGTTCCCATATTCAGGTGTGGTTGGGATGAGGCCTTGATGGGCCTAAGACATCCGCTCCCTCCACCATTCAGCTTTTCTTTCTATTTCAGGACACGCTGAAGGGATATTAATGTGCCAACTGCTAGGAGGTCCCCCCTTGACACCTATTTGTCAGGTTATGATTGTCAGAGTGAAAAAGGATGAGTGTTTTGCTTTTGTTTTCTATTTGTGCTATATAAGGAGAGGGGCTGGGATATGGCTCCCCCCATTAAGAATATCCGGTATCTTTTGTCTTCCAAATCCATATAATGATGCATACCACATAGAATAGAATAGAATAACGTTAAATTTTCCGTTAGGGAACTTCAGTTGTAGCCACCAGCAACAACAAAAAAAGACATAGACAGTGGGGCAGACCCACAACACACAAACAAACATAGAAACAACATGAAACTGGGTCCAGCATACTCATAGTACATGTGAAGCACGAGAACAATTTCTTAATTCAAAATGTGCACTGTCAGGTGAGGCATCTTACCTCATGTTACCCTTCTATGATTTAATAGATGGGTAGAAAGGAGAAAGGAGGGAGGGAGAGAGAGAAGGTAATAAAGTATACAGTGAAGAGAGACAGACAGAGAGCGAGAGAACACAAACTCAACCTGTTTTTTTGAGTTTGCATTCCTCATTTGAATGTCTTTGAATGTCTGCTCTCCCCCCCCCCCCCCATCAACTTCATCATTGCTAAGCGACGCCGTCAAATTGAGCGGCCAGTCAAACTGTGAGTCGGATGTTCACGTCGGTCCCAGGTGTGATTTTTACCCCCTGCGAACCCCGACACAAAGTCTCAACAGGCCTTTAGTAACAGCCTCAAGCTGGCGTCCTGCCTCGTCGACAAAAAGCTTCGCCCAGTTTCCTTCGCCCGTCTGATGTGCCACCGCAGGAAGTGGCGGTGTTGTGTACGGCGTATAAATGTGCTCTGAGTACCGGGGCGGTGAGGCGTGGAACCGCGGGACCTCCGAGACTGCTTTACGAGTGGTCTGTCCAAAAACAGTTTGCAACGGCTCTAAGAGGGTGCACTTTGTGAGTAGTCGCCCCTCTAAATCTCTCTTCTCTCCTCTTCTCTCCTCGCTGGCACAAATCTTTACAAGTAGGCTGCGAGTGTAGCATAAGCCATGGTCTTTCATTAGCTGTAAATACATCAGAGAGCGTTCGGAGCTGCTTTCCGTGCCGTCGCCGTCTTCTGGAAAGACGGCATCCAGAAGCCATGCAAAGGGCTGCCGTAGATAGGCTCTCGAGCACCACGAGGTGAATTAACCGCATCCTCCTCCTTGGCCCCCTTCCATTTATGAATATGATCATTTATGAAATATTTCTTCAGAAATGCATTGCTCAGTTACAGATTTTGGCTTTTCTAAATTTTGATTTTTTTGACACATTTCAATCAGGGTTTAGCTACAGTCACATATCTCTCATTAGACACCGCATGTTAAGTCTAGTTACTTCATTTTATCTTCTGACTGCAGTTATCTTTGTGTCGAATGACCTCAGTTTAATCATTTAACACACAAATTCAAGGCTCTGCCAGATCTACCTGACAATTTGTACAACTGAATGGACACTAGTCTTTTTCTGCGCAATGTTAAAGTTGATTTAATTATGCACATACATTTATAAAGCTGGGAAACTTTCCTGTTAATTAACCTAATGCCCATTTCCATTGGCCAAGTCACACAATGTTTGCTTTAATTTACACTAATGTTAACAGCTTCTTGAACCAAAAATGTTATTGTTGGTGTCCATGGCTGTTTCTGAATACCTCAGGAGGTAAAGACCCTCACCATACACACAAGCTGAGCCTTAGAGCCTACCTTGCTGTCGCTAGCTGGACTGTGCCATTCACCAACCATGAGTTCCTAGTGCCTGCAGGACAATTTGTTTCGCTGGTGTAAGGTGGGCTCAGATCTGTCAGCAATCATTGAGTGACCACTGCGTAAGCAGCCATGACTGCTCGCTTAAGACCTTGCTGAACAGTCGTTTTTTTTTTGTGTGACAAATGCAACTGCTCTGTTGAGTGCTAGCTCCCCTATAGTAACCTACAGTATGTTATGTGCCTCGTAGTGTGGAAAACAGCCACAGGCACAATGTGTGAGTGATTGAGTGCATCAGGACCGGACCTGCTTCAGCTGAAAAGCTCCCTTAGCAGCCACGGGTGGAAGACGAAAAAAGTGGAGGGAAAATCCATGGCAACGTTAGCATAGCCAGCCGTAAAGATTTATTCACCTCATCAATGTTACAAAAATGTAGCCTGTCACAGCAAAAAAAGACACACACACACACACACATGCACACACACACACACACACACACACACACACACAAACAAAAATTACACATCAGTTACCTGGCCTTGTATAGTGAACTTTCTGCTGCAGTTTCTTTTCCATTCGGTTATTTTCCAAGAGCGTCTATTGAAATTTATTTATCTAGTTTTTCCCCCAATTGGCTCTGGGCTTTTCTGGCTTTTTACGATTCCCCTTGGAATCGTAAAAACCGACAACCAGCACGCTGTGACAGTGCATTTGCGGGGAAAAAAAGGCATTATAAGAAACTCATTTTGTTTAATGAATTGATGTTATAAATGAGGACTCTGGCCTCTGATATCATACTAGATGGTGGTAGAACTTTTCCATCTACCTGCTGGTGACGACAGCACGGTGGTTTTCCGTCGCTTTTCAATATTTGACACTAAGAGCTGTGGATTTCGCTAGTCTTCTCGCACTTTACCGTAATGCGCCGGGGTTGTACCCCTCTGCTATCAGTCTGGCAAAGCCATGCACTTCAGGGTGATGAAACCCACCCACTTTACAGAACTTAACCAATGTTATTTAGGCAGTGGTAACCTGGCCGTGAGATGCAGGGAAAGTGATTGAATAACAAGAGGAAGGATGTTTATAAAAATATAACAGCCCCATTATGTTACGGTACATTCGTTTGGCAGACGCTTTTATGCAAAGCCACTGGAACAGCTACAGCCAGGTCAGATAAAGTGCAGTAATCATAAAGTAGCAGCTACCCATAGCCATGAACCTGAAGTCTACGTGGCATGTCTATCTCTGCTCTGTTCCCAGAGGGCAAGGCGAGAGTTTTTTTTTGATCTTTCAAGTTCTGACCATGTGGGTTCCGTGACGAATCACAACTTACCTAAATAGTTCATGGAAAATACTGGCACCTGTGCCTCATAATTTTGCTAAAGTATGCAAACTACATATCGCTAGGTTGTGAAATACCCCCTTACCCACGACCCGTCCTTCTCTAGTTCTAGTTCGGGCCCCACAATGCCCAACCAATGGAACAATTAGCCACATAGGAGTCGTGTTCACTCTGACTCCACCAATCAGGAAAGAGCAAGAATAAAGGGCCTGCTTATCCAGCGGTGACTTTTCCCCCAGCATGCATTTGAAACAGTAGGAGGGTACCCCTGAAGATGAATCCCCTCCATCCAGCTCTCCCACAATGCACCTGGGGAGGGCTCCGGGAGGCTTACGCAGCCGACACGACCTCAGCGCTCCGTCTCCGGCTTCAAAACAGTGGGCTCAGCTGTCATATGACCCCCTCCGGCTCCCCTCCGGGGCACGATGAGCCTGTCATCGCAGCGGTCTCGTAATGAATCAGGAAGTGCTGGGTCACGTCCCTGCCCACCCAGCCGAAGTCACGTGGTTCTCTGATCTTCTGGGCTGCCGGTGGTTGTGGGTCATCGCGCTGGTCCCCGGAGTACTGCTCAGGAGGAACTGTCTAGGGCCCTCGGCAGAACCCCGAGGGCAACCCGAGCTGTCACAACCTGCACTGACGTCAGGCAGAGCTGGAACTGGAACTCAAAGCTGTACTGCAGTTCATGGGGACAAGAACATTCCCAGGCAACTGAAATAAAACTTAGGAGTTTGGTTTTGTGGAAACTAACAGGATTTGTTGTCTTGGAGTTTTGGGTCAATTCCATATCAATTCACTCAATTCA